>JAEVLN010000049.1:0-278648 GCA_018350325.1 Globodera rostochiensis
ATTTTGAAACTTTAACCGGTGAAGCGTTTAAAAATATTATTCATGCCATCCATTAATGGAGGAAAATAATTAGATTAAATATAATTAAGAATCAATGCAGTTTTTGTATACTTAACTGTGTCTTTTTTCAATTCTAATAAAAAGCTGCCTAACATTGTAAAAATGTCCTTAAATTTTTATTTAATTTAGAACAGTGTCAAGAATCTAAAATATGCCGATGTCTAAAGAACAGTTTTCAAGCCTAGACTATTTTCAGGTTCAATATTTTGAAACTTTAACCGGTGATCCGTTTAAAAATATTATTCATGCCATCCATTAATGGAGGAAAATAATTAGATTAAATATAATTAAGAATCAATGCAAGTTTTTATATACTTAACTGTGTCTTTTTTCAATTCTAATAAAAAGCTGCCTAACATTGTAAAAATGTCCTTAAATTTTTATTTAATTTAGAACAGTGTCAAGAATCTAAAATATGCCGATGTCTAAAGAATAGTTTTCAAGCCTAGACTATTTTCAGGTTCAATATTTTGAAACTTTAACCGGTGATGCGTTTAAAAATATTATTCATGCCATCCATTCATGGAGGAAAACAATTAGATTAAATATCATTAAGAATCAATGCAAGTTTTTATATACTTAACTGTGTCTTTTTTCAATTCTAATAAAAAGCTGCCTAACATTGTAAAAATGTCCTTAAATTTTTATTTAATTTAAAACAGTGTCAAGAATCTAAAATATGCCAGCAGTGGTGCACCCAAAAATTGGCCCCAAAATTGGTCCCAAAAAATGGGTGCAAAAATAGCACCGTTTTTTTAAAGTTGCGTTAGCAGCGGCCAACCGAGCGCCAATTTTTTTAAATGTATGAAACGGTACTGATCTGGCCCCAAATTTTGCCTCACGAATCCCAAGTCCCTTCCCTCTCTTCCCTCCCACATACCCCCAACCCACTCTATTCACATCTACCAACGCGCACGATCTTTGAGTTTATAAAAGATAAACTTAAATAAAAATTATAATATATATTATGAGAAATATGAGCAAGGTAGATAAATATTGAAAAAAGTTTATTACGACCTCAAGTCTCCGTCAAGTTTTGCGGGCGTAAATAAAACTTTAGAGGAAGCAAGAAAGGTAGATACAAAAATTAAAATGGAGCATGTTACCAAGTTTCTCGAAAACAAAGGACATACACACTCCATAAACCTATTAAAAAAAGATTTCCAAAGTTAAAGACAATACCTAGTGGCTTTCATACTGACTGGCAATGTGGTCTTTGTATTTTTGACCAATTAAAACAATATAACAACGGATATAAATATTTACTAGTCTGCATAGATGTTTTGAGCAGAATGCTTTTTGTTGCCCCTGTAAAGTCAAAGAGGAGTGAAGACATGATAGTGGCTTTTGAAATGGTATTCAAAAAGGCCAATGTTTTACCTATGAAATTATATAGTGACGCTGGACTTGAATTTCAAGCAAACAAAATGAAAAAATATTTCGAGGACAAAACAATAATAAAACATGTAATGCATAGCCCCCATCTCCATGCTGGAGTTGTGGAAAGGGCGAATCGGACAATAAAAGAACGACTATACAGATACTTTACTCAGAAGGATACCCTTAGATGGATTGATGTTATTGATAAAATTATTAAAAATATTAATAATAGTGTACACAGGACAATCGGAATGAAGCCAACAGACGTAACGTTTAAAAACCCCAGAGCACTATGGGAGAAAGTATATGGCGATAAGGAAGAACCACAAAACGAATCGAAATTTAAGTTCGGGGACACCGTTCGGATTACAAAAGAAAAAGGCGTGTTTGCAAAAGGTTATTACCCAAATTTTACAGAAGAAATATTCAAAATTGCTAAAGTCCTTTCGACCGTTCCTCAATCTTATCGTATTGAAGATTTTGACGATAACTTAATCAAGGGAATTTTCTATAATCAAGAGCTTGTAAAAGTATCAGAGGACTCCAGACTTGCGGAGATCTTAAAAACACGGGTATGAAAGGGGTCAAACAACATTTTGTTCGATGGATTGTAGACACAAACAAACCAAATGCATGGGTAAAGGATACGGATATTGAAAGGGAATAGGGGGATTATTTATTGAAAATTATGACAAATTATATGACTACGGTATGACATATTATGAAAAACTATGCCTATGGTATGATATTATGGCTAATATGCCGCAACATGTCTAAGTATGACTCAGGTATGAGAAAGTATGACAAAGTATGAGTATTATGACAAACAGTATTAAAAATGTATGACCATTTGTGACTATGGTATGAGACACCCTATTACTAAGTGTGACAGACAGTATGACTTTATGACAAACAGTATGATTAAGTTATGACAATTATATGACAAAAGTATGACAAAAGATGACAATCGTATGAAGATTATTATGACAAACAGTATGACTATGAATTGACATATGACAAATGATGAAACAGCATGACAGATGACAATAATATGACAATAACGATGAAAAAACTCGAAGCTCAAAGTAATTACCCAAAGTTGTTAGTCTTATCCCCTTTCAACATCAAACTCGTCATAGACGGGCATCGCGCCACTAGGGAGCGTAGGAATAACTGCCGGTCTTTTCGGTGCCGTAGGTCGTTTTTCGTTCTGGATTGTAGCACGCCCTCCGGATTCCCTAACCCTGTCTGCTAATTCGGCTATCCCGAGATCGGGTTGCGTATAGGCGTTCCGATAGGACTCTCCAATCTCTTTTCTATACTTTTTGGCTTCTTCGAGAGCATTTTTGGCGGTATTTGCCAGCTCTCGGCACATTATAAGATCATAACGATCTAAGCATTTTTCCATATCGTTTTTAGCTGTCCCTATCTTATGTGCTTCGTCGTTTATTTTGTCTGCCAAACGATGAGTTTTTCGTACGCCTTCAGCCAGTCTCTCAAACCATGATTTGGTGTTTTCGTCATCAGGGATTTGTCCATAGTTTTTCTGGCGTTTCTTTTCGCATTATGAGCTGTCGTTGCATAATCCCTTGACTCAAGGACCAGCCTCCCTACGTCCGCATACGCCCTCTCGATGGCACGCCTAGCAGAGTTTAGTTGTAGCTTTTCTTCTTTAGTAAGATCGCAACTTTTTGTGCCCAAACAAGAACTCCAAATATTAATATCTTTATCATTTTTTTGGTTTTATTTTATCTGGGTTTTCTTTTATAGATTATTCCAACACATCAAGAAATGCTAACACCTCAGAGTGGAGCCAGTTTTCTAGATTTAAAATACGGGAATGAATACGCTTGGCTTCTGAATGGAAGAATTTAGCAGCAGTTTGCCCTTTCAACAAAGTCTTTTCCAACTCCCTCACTCGTTCCACATCCATGCTTCTCCCAACCGCAAGCCATACCGTTTCGGCTTTATGCCGCTCCTCGTGTATTTTATCTCTCACCGCATATAATTCCCAAATGGAATTCGTAATTTTAAATTTTTTTAGGCCAACGCGGGAGTCAAAGGTCGTGACGAGGGAGAAACATAAGATGTACATGCCGATCTGTCAGAAGGGGATCATCGACGAGGATTTTAATGTTTTGCCATTTGGATTTGATTGATGTTTTTTTTTGCTTAATAAAGATAAATATAAAAAAATAAATGATATTGGGACTAGCAGGGGTGGAACGGCCTAAAGTGAAAGCCCGCACCTGTTAGCCGCAATATTTTTGTAAAAGTTCCAGGGGGAAATAATTTCGATGATCACTATTTTGGTACATCACTATGCAGGGGAATTGGGGGTAGTTTAATTTGACTCGATGTTTGGAGTACAAATGTTGTTCAACTGTTACTCCAAGGAATCCCCTGTATGCAAATAACCTATTTGCACCATTAAATGTGATGTTGTCCGGTGAAATAAATTGGTTATGCCTAAGATGTGTTGTGACCAGTGGGTTATTTCTTAGAAAATTGAGGTTTTCAACTCTTCTTCTCTTTAAAATTTGTGCAAGCTCATGGGGCTCGCACCTATTAAATTCGCATAAAATTTCAATGAGACTGGTGCACATTTTGCATAGGCGGTCGAATTGTCTCAGTCACTTCCTTATATACTCTTTCATCGTCCATCCTGCTTAAAACATTGAGAGCGTGCAAGAGGTGAAATCGGGTGAAAGTTCACCTAAAAGTATATAGGGCATGCGTTTTAGTGGTAATAAGCAAAATAAAAAATGCCAAAATTAAACACAATAAAAGATGGGAAAGGGAAATTTTCCGATGGTTATCGATATTATAAACATAAATCAACAAAATTCAAGACATGGTGGAAGTGTGAATGGTTTAGATATGGTTGTGAAGGGTGGGGGTTCGAAGGGGATGAGAAATTTACTCTTACGCGAAACCACAATCACGCTCCAGACCCAATTTTATTACAAATAGAAAATGAGTTAAATTAATTCACACAAGATCGGGATCTTTAATCAAATTAAAGCTATCAAAATATCCTTCCCGCCTAGCAAGATAGTCTAGAGCTCCTTTTTTATATAAGGTTTTTATAATTTCTGTAATTAAAAGTCCTTGCAATTGTTATAGGTTTATGCTGGGGATTCAAATAACATTTTTTAATAACATCTTATCTATAACCGTGCCCATAAAGTTGGCTTAAATGGTTTTTTCTTCTGCTGCAATGTTCCGGTATTTTTTATAGGTTTGTCTTTAATAAAAACGTTTTTACCTTTTCCCCACATCGCGCTTGACCTGTCAACCATTTCTCGTATTGTCGCATCTTTTTTGGACTTTCCCAATTGCCGTTATTTTAAATGTATCCTTGTTTTTAGATACATAATTAAGAAGATCCCCCAACAATTTTGGGTGAAAGATCGTAGTACTGCGCAATTTTTCGGGTGTTTGAAAAATCGATGATGTTTCTGAAGAAACTGGGGACTGTAATTCGGATGGAATTTCCTCTTCAATTAATGAAGATTGGATCACCTCCCTCGTATTTTAATCTCTCAAGTTTTTATCAACTTCTTCACTTTCGTTTTCTTCTCTTCTGAGCCTTTTAGTAGGCACTATAAATTTTCTTGGCTCCTCGGTTGCCTGGGTATTCGTCTGACTAACCCCCAAATATGGTGCAACATTAGGTGCCGGATTTTGGTTAACAATCACAACTCTTTGCGGTCTATTATCAATATAATTAAGAATCAATGCAAGTTTTTGTATACTTAACTGTGTCTTTTTTCAATTCTAATAAAAAGCTGCCTAACATTGTAAAAATGTCCTTAAATTTTTATTTAATTTAGAACAGTGTCAAGAATCTAAAATATGCCGATGTCTAAAGAACAGTTTTCAAGCCTAGACTATTTTCAGGTTCAATATTTTGAAACTTTAACCGGTGATGCGTTTAAAAATATTATTCATGCCATCCATTCATGGAGGAAAACAATTAGATTAAATATCATTAAGAATCATTTAATTTAGAACAGTGTCAAGAATCTAAAATATGCCGATGTCTAAAGAACAGTTTTCAAGCCTAGACTATTTTCAGTTTCAAAATTTTGAAACTTTAACCGGTGATGCGTTTAAAAATATTATTCATGCCATCCATTCATGGAGGAAAACAATTACTTCCCTGCTGTAACGCCTTTCTTGCTGTTTTTTCTAAACGGGATCTGGCAATAGTCCGGTAAAAATCTGCGTACTGAACAAGTTTTTGTTTTTGGCCTTTATTAAGTTTAAAATTAAAACTCAAAATGTTTACACAAATTTCAACAATTGCCAAAATTTGATCGGTAGTTGCAGATTCGATTAATTCGTTCTTCTTTCGGTCTGAACTGTTGGAAGCTAGCTTTTTCAGAAATGCTGTATTATCGCTTACTTGATGACTAAATTGATACATTTCATCATGTTTTGGTATTTGAATTTGCTTTTATAGGTTCTTTTTCCCCTAATATTCTCACACTTTTGACTGTCATTCTCGGTTTTCTTCTACTGTTTTTCATTTTTGTTATTCTATTCTCATTTCAGACCATCAATTTAGAATCAAATTTAATTTTTCCGACCATAATTTCTCATAATTTTGATAACAATTCTCAAAATTCAGCACCGTGTTTTACACTACTTTTTCCCATATTTTAAATTTTTATTTTTCCTTAAAATTATCAAGTTCTTTTTCGATTGGTAAATATGCATCCCTGCAGTCTTTTTTTTTAGCGGGCGGATAATGAAAAGTTCAAATGTGTTTGTTTTGGTGGTCAATTTTCTGTGGTGATTATAAATTTAATTTAGTGTTGAGCGGGAGTGGAAGATGGCAGTGGTAGACTTTCATTTTGGTTAACCAGTACAAAATTTCCTCTGTTTAAGTTTGACATTTTATTTATGCATACTACCCCCATAAAACACATGTCCTATATACTTTTAGGTGAAATTTCACCCGATTTCACCTCTTTTCACCTATTTTGTGTTCACCCTTTTCACCTATTTGTGTTTCTCCCTTTTTACCCATTTGTTCGTTTCACTCTTTTCACTTCAACATCGAAACACCAAAATTTTTAATTTGATTTTTTATGAGCCTGCAATTTTTTGTGGTCTAAACTACAAAAAGGGAAAAAGGTTGACGACCAATTTTTTGGACAGGAAAAGTGGTAATTACGGGAGGAAAAAATATTGAAGAAATTAACGAAATGTACTATCACATTATGCCCTATTTAAAAATGTCACAAAAGTCAAATCGATTTTCCAAATGTTTTGTTGCAACTTTTGAGCGGCGGAAGTTTGATTGACAGGTGACCCGTCAAAATTTTTTGGTGCGCGGAAAAAGTTTTGATTGACAGGTGCCCTAATGACCTTGAGGGACGGGGAGGGAAATTAAATTTGGCAATGGGCCCAATAGGTTCTGGGGCACCCATAAAAAAGTAGGGTTGTTTAACTCCGCGCGGTTTGGTTGGGACTGAATTGACCGCAAACCGCTCGCATTTGTGTCAGGTAGAAGGCGGGATGTTCAAAAGACCCAATAGGTTTGGGTTTAGTGGCGGTAAGTTCAAAGGACCCGAGCTCTCCAATAGGTTTTGGCTTGGGGCGGCATGATCAAAGAGTTGAACCTCTCAAAAGGTTTTGGCTTGGGCGGCAAGATCAAAGGTTAGTCCTCTTCAATAGGTTTTTTATGAGCCTGAAATTTTTTGTGGTCTAAACTACAAAAGAGGAAAAAGATTGACTGCCTTAATTTTTTGGACGGGCAAAGTGGTAATAACGGGTGGAAAAAATATTGAAGAGATTAAGGAAATGTATTATCACATTATGCCTTATTTAAAAATGTCACAACAGTGAAATCGATTTTCCAAATGTTTTTGTTGCAAATTTTGAGCGGTGGATGATTGACAGGTGAGAGGGAAAATTTTTGTTGCGCGGAGAAAGTTTGATTGACAGGTGCCGTAATGACCTTGAGGGGCAGCGAGGGAAAATTGAGTTGGCAATGGGCCCAATATGTTTTGAGTGTTCAATTAAAAATGAAGAACCTTTTTCAAAAACTTTTCTTTGAGCGGCACGATCAAAGGCGGCCGGTACCCGGACGGTTTTAGCCGGACGATACCTGCTTTTGGTCTGGTGACTGTAAGCTCACCTTAAATTTCGATTTGTTTTGTGGTTCTTCCTTATCGCCATATACTTTCTCCCATAGTGCTCTGGCGTTTTTAAACGTTACGTCTGTTGGCTTCATTCCGATTGTCCTGTGTACACTATTATTAATATTTTTAATAATTTTATCAATAACATCAATCCATCTAAGGGTATCCTTCTGAGTAAAGTATCTGTATAGTCGTTCTTTTATTGTCCGATTCGCCCTTTCCACAACTCCAGCATGGAGATGGGGGCTATGCATTACATGTTTTATTATTGTTTTGTCCTCGAAATATTTTTTCATTTTGTTTGCTTGAAATTAAAGTCCAGCGTCACTATATAATTTCATAGGTAAAACATTGGCCTTTTTGAATACCATTTCAAAAGCCACTATCATGTCTTCACTCCTCTTTGACTTTACAGGGGCAACAAAAAGCATTCTGCTCAAAACATCTATGGAGAATAGTAAATATTTATATCCGTTGTTATATTGTTTTAATTGGTCAAAAATACAAAGATCACATTGCCAGTCAGTATGAAAGCCACTAGGTATTGTCTTTAACTTTGGAAATCTTTTTTTAATAGGTTTATGGAGTGTGTATGTCCTTTGTTTTCGAGAAACTTGGTAACATGCTCCATTTTAATTTTTGTATCTACCTTTCTTGCTTCCTCTAAAGTTTTATTTACGCCCGCAAAACTTGACGGAGACTTGAGGTCGTAATAAACTTTTTTCAATATTTTATCTACCTTGCTCATATTTCTCATAATATATATTATAATTTTTATTTAAGTTTATCTTTTATAAACTCAAAGATCGTGCGCGTTGGTAGATGTGAATAGAGTGGGTTGGGGGTATGTGGGAGGGAAGAGAGGGAAGGGACTTGGGATTCGTGAGGCAAAATTTGGGGCCAGATCAGTACCGTTTCATACATTTAAAAAAATGGCGCTCGGTTGGCCGCTGCTAAGGCAACTTTAAAAAAACGGTGCTATTTTTGCACCCATTTTTTGGGACCAATTTTGGGGCCAATTTTTGGGTGCACCACTGCTTATGCCGATGTCTAAAGAACAGTTTTCAAGCCTAGACTATTTTCAGGTTCAATATTTTGAAACTTTAACCGGTGATGCGTTTAAAAATATTATTCATGCCATCCATTAATGGAGGAAAATAATTAGATTAAATTCATTAAGAATGCAAGTTTTTATATACTTAACTGTGTCTTTTTTCAATTCTAATAAAAAGCTGCCTAACATTGTAAAAATGTCCTTAAATTTTTATTTAATTTAGAACAGTGTCAAGAAACTAAAATATGCCGATGTCTAAAGAACAGTTTTCAAGCCTAGACTATTTTCAGTTTCAAAATTTTGAAGCTTTAACCGGTGATGCTTTTAAAAATATTATTCATGCCATCCATTAATGGAGGTAATTAGATTAAATATAATTAAGAATCAATGCAAGTTTTTATATACTTAACTGTGTCTTTTTTCAATTCTAATAAAAAGCTGCCTAACATTGTAAAAATTTCCTTAAATTTTTATTTAATTTAAAACAGTGTCAAGAATCTAAAATATGCCGATGTCTAAAGAACAGTTTTCAAGCCTAGACTATTTTCAGGTTCAATATTTTGAAACTTTAACCGGCGATGCGTTTAAAAATATTATTCATGCCATCCATTAATGGAGGAAAATAATTAGATTAAATATCATTAAGAATGCAAGTTTTTATATACTTAACTGTGTCTTTTTTCAATTCTAATAAAAAGCTGCCTAACATTGTAAAAATGTCCTTAAATTTTTATTTAATTTAGAACAGTGTCAAGAATCTAAAATATGCCGATGTCTAAAGAACAGTTTTCAAGCCTAGACTATTTTCAGTTTCAAAATTTTGAAACTTTAACCGGTGATGCGTTTAAAAATATTATTCATGCCATCCATTAATGGAGGAAAATAATTAGATTAAATATCATTAAGAATCAATGCAAGTTTTTATATACTTAACTGTGTCTTTTTTCAATTCTAATAAAAAGCTGCCTAACATTGTAAAAATGTCCTTAAATTTTTATTTAATTTAGAACAGTGTCAAGAATCTAAAATATGCCGATGTCTAAAGAACAGTTTTCAAGCCTAGACTATTTTCAGGTTCAATATTTTGAAACTTTAACCGGTGATGCGTTTAAAAATATTATTCATGCCATCCATTAATGGAGGAAAATAATTAGATTAAATATCATTAAGAATGCAAGTTTTTATATACTTAACTGTGTCTTTTTTCAATTCTAATAAAAAGCTGCCTAACATTGTAAAAATGTCCTTAAATTTTTATTTAATTTAGAACAGTGTCAAGAATCTAAAATATGCCGATGTCTAAAGAACAGTTTTCAAGCCTAGACTATTTTCAGTTTCAAAATTTTGAAACTTTAACCGGTGATGCGTTTAAAAATATTATTCATGCCATCCATTAATGGAGGAAAATAATTAGATTAAATATCATTAAGAATCAATGCAAGTTTTTATATACTTAACTGTGTCTTTTTTCAATTCTAATAAAAAGCTGCCTAACATTGTAAAATAAATTTTTATTTAATTTAGAACAGTGTCAAGAATCTAAAATATGCCGATGTCTAAAGAACAGTTTTCAAGCCTAGACTATTTTCAGGTTCAATATTTTGAAACTTTAACCGGTGATGCGTTTAAAAATATTATTCATGCCATCCATTAATGGAGGAAAATAATTAGATTAAATATAATTAAGAATCAATGCAAGTTTTTATATACTTAACTGTGTCTTTTTTCAATTCTAATAAAAAGCTGCCTAACATTTTATTGGCCGTTACCCCCGGCTTGGAGTCGTACCAGTTCTTACTCTTTTCTCTCGCTACTTCTGAATTTTGTTTGGCATTTTTCAATACATTCAGAAGGTTTTCGCGGAACAGTTGGATGTAACCCTCCTGGTCAATTGTGTATGCGGGATTAACCGAAAGCGATACTGTCTCGTCTGACGGGAATCGCGCGCTTCTTCCAAACATTAGAGGGAAGGGAGAAAATCCCGTAATGCTTGATGGCGTTATGTTATACGAGAAGACCGCGTAAGCGAGCCGTTCGTCCCACGTCCACGTGTTTGAGACGGACTTTTTCAGAATTCCTATCAGAATTCGGTTGATCCGCTCGGCTAATCCGTTGGCTTTCGGGTCGTAGCCCGCGGTGAAACTTCTCTTTATTCCCAATGTTTTCGAAATTTCCTCCATCGTGGAGTTTAGAAATTCCTTCCCTCTGTCAGAGTGAATTCTTTCTGGTGTTCCAAAAATCAGAACCAATTTTTCGACAAAAACTTTTGCTACTGCTTCCGCTGATTTGTTCGGGACTGGTTCGGCAATCACATATTTTGTGAAGTGGTCGACAATAACGCATATGTATTTTTGGTTTGAAAGGCTCGGGCCGACGTCCAAAATGTCCATGCACACTAGTTCAAGCGGTTCCGTCGATTGGACTACGTTTAGCGGTGGTTCTTTTGCTCTCGCGGTTCGGGTGTGTGCGCATATTCGACATTTCAGATGTTCCTGTATGCAATTCGCAAGCATATTCGGCCAGAAATAGGTTTCCGAAATTTGCAGATGCAACTTTTTCCCGCTCATGTGGCCTGCGCATTTCCCTTCGTGTCGCGTTCGGATCAACTCTTCCCTGAATTTCGCCGGCACGAAAAGTCGCATTTTTCCGTTTTCGTCGCATAGGGTAGAGGAGTTTTTCGACGATTGCTTATCTATGGCATATCTTTATAATTCGTTGCCTTTCTCGCGGGTCGTCTGACATGACTCTTTTTTCCAAAAAGTCGTATATTGGTTTCATTTCGCTCACTTTTGTCTCGGCGATCCATTCGTCGCGGTTTTGCAATTCGTCCTCCTTTTCTTGGACTGCTGTCTCTTTGATTGCCCCTATGAAAGCGATGTCGTTTTCGTCCTGAATTTCCGGCAGTTCTTCGCCGTGTAAAGCCCTCGAGCGCGATAGCACATCCGCGATTATGTTTTGTTTTCCCGGGCGGTATTCGACTTTTAGGATGACCGGGCGTTCATTTCGAGTAGCCATCGGTCAACACGGGAGTTTCCCGTTTCATTTTTACTCTTAAACATCCAAATAAGCGCCTTGTGATCTGTTATCACTCGTACTGGCAGCATGGTGATAAATTGTGTAAATTTTTTCACCCCGAAGCGGATAGCGAGTGCTTCCAGTTCGGTCGGGCAGTATTTCGCTTCGTATTTGCTGCATTGCCGAGGGCAAAGTAAATTGGGCGAATTGTGTTCGTTGGGTCCGGCTGACAAAGAACAGCTGCGAGACCTGTTTTGCTTGCATCCGTCATGATGATGAATTGTCGAGCCGGGTCGGACTGTGCCGCTTCGAAATCTGGGAAGTACAGTACGACGTCGCTTAAAACTTTTCTTTTCAACTCGTCGATGGCTTCTTTCTCTTTTTCGCCGATGTAAAATTTCACTCCGTCTCTCAGCAATCTGTAGAGAGGCGCTGCGACTGTCCCAAACGAATAGATGAACTTCCTGTAGTAGGTGAAAAATCCGAGGAGTGATTGCAGTTCCTTTTTGGTGGTGGGGATAGGCAGTTTGGTCACTGGCATCGCCTTGTCAGCGTCCATTTTGATTCCCTCTCGCGTCAGTAAGTGGCCAAGGAACGGTAACTCAACGGCACAGAAGTGACATTTCGAGACCTTCAATTTCAGTCCCGCTTCTTTTATTCGACCGAAGACTGCCTTGAGATGCTCGAGATGTTTTTCGAAGGTTTCAGACGCTATCAGAATGTCGTCAATGTAAACGAAAACAAAATCGTCGATTATTCCTTCAAATAATCTCGACATAAATCTTTGAAATGTCGCGACCGCGTTGGAAAGACCAAATGGCATAACCACAAATTCGTGCAAGCCAAAGTTTGTGACGAATGCTGTTTTTTCGACGGAATTTTCATCCATTCGAATCTGCCAATATCCTGACATGAAGTCCAATGTGGTGAAATATTTCTTTCCCCCGAGCATGAGAAGCGTGTTGTCAATATTAGGCAGTGGAAAGCTGTCCTTTCTGGTGACTGAATTCACTCCTCTGTAGTCGACGCAAAAGCGAAGTGATCCGTCTTTTTTCGGCACTATCACAATTGGACTAGCCCAAGGTGAATGTGATGGCCTAATAATGCCCCTTCCCAAATATTCCTGGACCATGCCGGCTACTTTCTCGCGGTCGCATACGGAACTGGACGCACTTTTGACCGTATTGGTGCGGCATTTTCGGTTTCGATCGCGTGTTCGACAAGGTTCGTTTGCGTTAATTCGCAATCATGCTTTGCAAAAATTGTGGCGAATTTTTCGAGGAGATTTCGCAGTTGTTCTGCGTCTTCGTTTGGTAACGGGCCGAATTTTGCTTCCTGCTCTTCCCCCCTTTCCTGAGCTTCGTCTCCGTTTCGTTGCTCACTGTTATTGGTGATGACGTTCGCAATGATGAGCGGAGAGTGAAGCAACTCATCGATTGTTATAATCCGCGCTTCCTCCACTTGGCCGAGATGAGTTTCTTCCTCTAGCAGAACCGTTGATGACGACAAGTTCGTAACCGGAATGCAGATTCGTCCGTTTTCCACAATTCCCACTGACGGTTGGACTCTTATCTCTTGCGACTCGGCTGAGGATGCTAGGATTTCGCTTATGCCTTGTCGACGCTCAATTCCAAAATCTTCGATGATCGTGGCTCAATGGTCGTCCGAAAAATTACGGTAAGGAAATCCTTCCTTTCAGGTTCGACTTTCTCGAAGTTTACAAATGATTGATTCGGTTTGTCGTAAAGCTTGAATCCTAATTCGCCCAATGCATTTGTTCCGACTAGCAAATCAAAACCGATTGGCGCTTTGGCGATGTGAAAAGTTGTCATGATCGGCTCACGAATTCCTTTTCGTTGAACTGGCAACGAGACGGATGCATGGCATTCCAATGGCTTGCCGTTTACGTCCAAAATTCGTGCACAAGATTCCGCCAATTGAACTTCATTTAAGTCCAAGTTCTTTTCTTTGACTAGTTTGACGAAGAAATCCGGGCTGATTAGCGATATCTGAGCGCCGCAGTCCAACATAGTCTCGGCCTCAATCGCGACAATGCCAACTTTCATGGCCATGATTTTGCCAACGGCTGGTTTTTTTCCTTCGGTATCTCCAAGCTGGTCGCCGATATTTCGGAAGAATTCGTCGATTTCCGGTGACAGTTCAATTTTTCCCAAACAGACATTGACTTGAGACACATCCTCCTCCGGAACCGTCAGACAATTCTGTTTGAGATAATTCTTTGACTGTTGCTGTCTTTGCGCATAATTATTGCTGATGTTTTGGTCGATCGTTTCTCTCATCGGAGTTCTGTTCGCTCCCGAGGCCGTAAAATTTTGAAACTGGGGCTGGGTTGCTGGTCTTTGGTATTGCGGGCGAAAACTTTCTAATGCCGCAAGCCGTTTTCGATCCGGCCATTCTTCGGTGTATGCGTCGAACTTCTTGAAGAAACGCTTTACTCCGTCATTGCCTTCGCTTCCACTCAAGTCCGGAATTTTTTCCAACACCAGGTGGTATTCCAAATTGCTGGGCGCGAGCTGCACCGGTTGTGGATTCATCACGTTTTGTTGAGAGGCAACCGCCTGAGAGACCGGAATTTGGTGTTGCTGCCATGATCGCGGCAAAGTCGGCGGTGGGTTTGGCATTTGCTGCGCCTGTACCATATTTGGAAACATTTGATGATGTTGAGTAACCGGTGGTTGCACTGGAATCTGCTGCTGATAGGCTGGATATGCTTGGTTGTGTGCCGGATGCAATTGAGGAGCGTAGGGTGGGTTTTGAAATTGGGGTGGAGGGTTTTTTGGACCGACGTTAGTGTGTCGCGGCGCATAGAATTGGTGCTGTCCGTGGTTTGGGTTTATTGCAACCCTTTGTTGGTATGTCGTGACTAATTGATGACCTCCAGCAAAATGGTCACGCACTACTCTCTCTTGCAAATTTTCATAGCGCTGATGTGGTGCGTTATTCGCTTGCGCATAATGCATTTGTCCCACTGTAGCATTATTCGGTTGGACATTTTGATTACGCTGCGCATTCGAAATCAATTCTAATAAAAAGCTGCCTAACATTGTAAAAATGTCCTTAAATTTTTATTTAATTTAGAACAGTGTCAAGAAACTAAAATATGCCGATGTCTAAAGAACAGTTTTCAAGCCTAGACTATTTTCAGTTTCAAAATTTTGAAGCTTTAACCGGTGATGCTTTTAAAAATATTATTCATGCCATCCATTAATGGAGGTAATTAGATTAAATATAATTAAGAATCAATGCAAGTTTTTATATACTTAACTGTGTCTTTTTTCAATTCTAATAAAAAGCTGCCTAACATTGTAAAAATGTCCTTAAATTTTTATTTAATTTAGAACAGTGTCAAGAATCTAAAATATGCTGATGTCTAAAGAACAGTTTTCAAGCCTAGACTATTTTCAGGTTCAATATTTTGAAACTTTAACCGGCGATGCGTTTAAAAATATTATTCATGCCATCCATTAATGGAGGAAAATAATTAGATTAAATATCATTAAGAATGCAAGTTTTTATATACTTAACTGTGTCTTTTTTCAATTCTAATAAAAAGCTGCCTAACATTGTAAAAATGTCCTTAAATTTTTATTTAATTTAGAACAGTGTCAAGAATCTAAAATATGCCGATGTCTAAAGAACAGTTTTCAAGCCTAGACTATTTTCAGTTTCAAAATTTTGAAACTTTAACCGGTGATGCGTTTAAAAATATTATTCATGCCATCCATTAATGGAGGAAAATAATTAGATTAAATATCATTAAGAATCAATGCAAGTTTTTATATACTTAACTGTGTCTTTTTTCAATTCTAATAAAAAGCTGCCTAACATTGTAAAAATGTCCTTAAATATTTATTTAATTTAGAACAGTGTCAAGAATCTAAAATATGCCGATTCTAAAGAACAGTTTTCAAGCCTAGACTATTTTCAGTTTCAAAATTTTGAAACTTTAACCGGTGATGCGTTTAAAAATATTATTCATGCCATCCATTAATGGAGGAAAATAATTAGATTAAATATCATTAAGAATCAATGCAAGTTTTTATATACTTAACTGTGTCTTTTTTCAATTCTAATAAAAAGCTGCCTAACATTGTAAAATAAATATTTATTTAATTTAGAACAGTGTCAAGAATCTAAAATATGCCGATGTCTAAAGAACAGTTTTCAAGCCTAGACTATTTTCAGGTTCAATATTTTGAAGCTTTAACCGGTGATGCGTTTAAAAATATTATTCATGCAATCCATTAATGGAGGAAAATAATTAGATTAAATATAATTAAGAATCAATGCAAGTTTTTATATACTTAACTGTGTCTTTTTTCAATTCTAATAAAAAGCTGCCTAACATTTTATTGGCCGTTACCCCCGGCTTGGAGTCGTACCAGTTCTTACTCTTTTCTCTCGCTACTTCTGAATTTTGTTTGGCATTTTTCAATACATTCAGAAGGTTTTCGCGGAACAGTTGGATGTAACCCTCCTGGTCAATTGTGTATGCGGGATTAACCGAAAGCGATACTGTCTCGTCTGACGGGAATCGCGCGCTTCTTCCAAACATTAGAGGGAAGGGAGAAAATCCCGTAATGCTTGATGGCGTTATGTTATACGAGAAGACCGCGTAAGCGAGCCGTTCGTCCCACGTCCACGTGTTTGAGACGGACTTTTTCAGAATTCCTATCAGAATTCGGTTGATCCGCTCGGCTAATCCGTTGGCTTTCGGGTCGTAGCCCGCGGTGAAACTTCTCTTTATTCCCAATGTTTTCGAAATTTCCTCCATCGTGGAGTTTAGAAATTCCTTCCCTCTGTCAGAGTGAATTCTTTCTGGTGTTCCAAAAATCAGAACCAATTTTTCGACAAAAACTTTTGCTACTGCTTCCGCTGATTTGTTCGGGACTGGTTCGGCAATCACATATTTTGTGAAGTGGTCGACAATAACGCATATGTATTTTTGGTTTGAAAGGCTCGGGCCGACGTCCAAAATGTCCATGCACACTAGTTCAAGCGGTTCCGTCGATTGGACTACGTTTAGCGGTGGTTCTTTTGCTCTCGCGGTTCGGGTGTGTGCGCATATTCGACATTTCAGATGTTCCTGTATGCAATTCGCAAGCATATTCGGCCAGAAATAGGTTTCCGAAATTTGCAGATGCAACTTTTTCCCGCTCATGTGGCCTGCGCATTTCCCTTCGTGTCGCGTTCGGATCAACTCTTCCCTGAATTTCGCCGGCACGAAAAGTCGCATTTTTCCGTTTTCGTCGCATAGGGTAGAGGAGTTTTTCGACGATTGCTTATCTATGGCATATCTTTATAATTCGTTGCCTTTCTCGCGGGTCGTCTGACATGACTCTTTTTTCCAAAAAGTCGTATATTGGTTTCATTTCGCTCACTTTTGTCTCGGCGATCCATTCGTCGCGGTTTTGCAATTCGTCCTCCTTTTCTTGGACTGCTGTCTCTTTGATTGCCCCTATGAAAGCGATGTCGTTTTCGTCCTGAATTTCCGGCAGTTCTTCGCCGTGTAAAGCCCTCGAGCGCGATAGCACATCCGCGATTATGTTTTGTTTTCCCGGGCGGTATTCGACTTTTAGGATGACCGGGCGTTCATTTCGAGTAGCCATCGGTCAACACGGGAGTTTCCCGTTTCATTTTTACTCTTAAACATCCAAATAAGCGCCTTGTGATCTGTTATCACTCGTACTGGCAGCATGGTGATAAATTGTGTAAATTTTTTCACCCCGAAGCGGATAGCGAGTGCTTCCAGTTCGGTCGGGCAGTATTTCGCTTCGTATTTGCTGCATTGCCGAGGGCAAAGTAAATTGGGCGAATTGTGTTCGTTGGGTCCGGCTGACAAAGAACAGCTGCGAGACCTGTTTTGCTTGCATCCGTCATGATGATGAATTGTCGAGCCGGGTCGGACTGTGCCGCTTCGAAATCTGGGAAGTACAGTACGACGTCGCTTAAAACTTTTCTTTTCAACTCGTCGATGGCTTCTTTCTCTTTTTCGCCGATGTAAAATTTCACTCCGTCTCTCAGCAATCTGTAGAGAGGCGCTGCGACTGTCCCAAACGAATAGATGAACTTCCTGTAGTAGGTGAAAAATCCGAGGAGTGATTGCAGTTCCTTTTTGGTGGTGGGGATAGGCAGTTTGGTCACTGGCATCGCCTTGTCAGCGTCCATTTTGATTCCCTCTCGCGTCAGTAAGTGGCCAAGGAACGGTAACTCAACGGCACAGAAGTGACATTTCGAGACCTTCAATTTCAGTCCCGCTTCTTTTATTCGACCGAAGACTGCCTTGAGATGCTCGAGATGTTTTTCGAAGGTTTCAGACGCTATCAGAATGTCGTCAATGTAAACGAAAACAAAATCGTCGATTATTCCTTCAAATAATCTCGACATAAATCTTTGAAATGTCGCGACCGCGTTGGAAAGACCAAATGGCATAACCACAAATTCGTGCAAGCCAAAGTTTGTGACGAATGCTGTTTTTTCGACGGAATTTTCATCCATTCGAATCTGCCAATATCCTGACATGAAGTCCAATGTGGTGAAATATTTCTTTCCCCCGAGCATGAGAAGCGTGTTGTCAATATTAGGCAGTGGAAAGCTGTCCTTTCTGGTGACTGAATTCACTCCTCTGTAGTCGACGCAAAAGCGAAGTGATCCGTCTTTTTTCGGCACTATCACAATTGGACTAGCCCAAGGTGAATGTGATGGCCTAATAATGCCCCTTCCCAAATATTCCTGGACCATGCCGGCTACTTTCTCGCGGTCGCATACGGAACTGGACGCACTTTTGACCGTATTGGTGCGGCATTTTCGGTTTCGATCGCGTGTTCGACAAGGTTCGTTTGCGTTAATTCGCAATCATGCTTTGCAAAAATTGTGGCGAATTTTTCGAGGAGATTTCGCAGTTGTTCTGCGTCTTCGTTTGGTAACGGGCCGAATTTTGCTTCCTGCTCTTCCCCCCTTTCCTGAGCTTCGTCTCCGTTTCGTTGCTCACTGTTATTGGTGATGACGTTCGCAATGATGAGCGGAGAGTGAAGCAACTCATCGATTGTTATAATCCGCGCTTCCTCCACTTGGCCGAGATGAGTTTCTTCCTCTAGCAGAACCGTTGATGACGACAAGTTCGTAACCGGAAGCAGATTCGTCCGTTTTCCACAATTCCCACTGACGGTTGGACTCTTATCTCTTGCGACTCGGCTGAGGATGCTAGGATTTCGCTTATGCCTTGTCGACGCTCAATTCCAAAATCTTCGATGATCGTGGCTCAATGGTCGTCCGAAAAATTACGGTAAGGAAATCCTTCCTTTCAGGTTCGACTTTCTCGAAGTTTACAAATGCTTGATTCGGTTTGTCGTAAAGCTTGAATCCTAATTCGCCCAATGCATTTGTTCCGACTAGCAAATCAAAACCGATTGGCGCTTTGGCGATGTGAAAAGTTGTCATGATCGGCTCACGAATTCCTTTTCGTTGAACTGGCAACGAGACGGATGCATGGCATTCCAATGGCTTGCCGTTTACGTCCAAAATTCGTGCACAAGATTCCGCCAATTGAACTTCATTTAAGTCCAAGTTCTTTTCTTTGACTAGTTTGACGAAGAAATCCGGGCTGATTAGCGATATCTGAGCGCCGCAGTCCAACATAGTCTCGGCCTCAATCGCGACAATGCCAACTTTCATGGCCATGATTTTGCCAACGGCTGGTTTTTTTCCTTCGGTATCTCCAAGCTGGTCGCCGATATTTCGGAAGAATTCGTCGATTTCCGGTGACAGTTCAATTTTTCCCAAACAGACATTGACTTGAGACACATCCTCCTCCGGAACCGTCAGACAATTCTGTTTGAGATAATTCTTTGACTGTTGCTGTCTTTGCGCATAATTATTGCTGATGTTTTGGTCGATCGTTTCTCTCATCGGAGTTCTGTTCGCTCCCGAGGCCGTAAAATTTTGAAACTGGGGCTGGGTTGCTGGTCTTTGGTATTGCGGGCGAAAACTTTCTAATGCCGCAAGCCGTTTTCGATCCGGCCATTCTTCGGTGTATGCGTCGAACTTCTTGAAGAAACGCTTTACTCCGTCATTGCCTTCGCTTCCACTCAAGTCCGGAATTTTTTCCAACACCAGGTGGTATTCCAAATTGCTGGGCGCGAGCTGCACCGGTTGTGGATTCATCACGTTTTGTTGAGAGGCAACCGCCTGAGAGACCGGAATTTGGTGTTGCTGCCATGATCGCGGCAAAGTCGGCGGTGGGTTTGGCATTTGCTGCGCCTGTACCATATTTGGAAACATTTGATGATGTTGAGTAACCGGTGGTTGCACTGGAATCTGCTGCTGATAGGCTGGATATGCTTGGTTGTGTGCCGGATGCAATTGAGGAGCGTAGGGTGGGTTTTGAAATTGGGGTGGAGGGTTTTTTGGACCGACGTTAGTGTGTCGCGGCGCATAGAATTGGTGCTGTCCGTGGTTTGGGTTTATTGCAACCCTTTGTTGGTATGTCGTGACTAATTGATGACCTCCAGCAAAATGGTCACGCACTACTCTCTCTTGCAAATTTTCATAGCGCTGATGTGGTGCGTTATTCGCTTGCGCATAATGCATTTGTCCCACTGTAGCATTATTCGGTTGGACATTTTGATTACGCTGCGCATTCGAAATTTGGTTTCGGTCTGGTGCCGAAAATGCAAAAATTGGAGTTGAAGTTCTGGGTTGAAAAATTTCCTGCCGGTTTCTGTTCTCTCCCAAATTGCCAAATTGCAAAATGTCTTCCCGCAAACCTCCGACAATGTTCTGTCCATTTCCTTCCGTTTCCGCACGGTTGAGATTGACGTTGCGCAATCGATTGTGCAGTTCCTCTTCTGCCATGGTGTCACCTGAATCGGAGTATTCACCCTCCTCTTCCTCAAAAATTTGTCTCTGTGGAATTTGTCTGTTCTCGTTCTGCTGATTTAAAAACAGGTCTTGAACGGGTTGAAAATATTGTTGCTGAACCGCCTCGTTTTGTGCGGGTGGTTCTCTCGCAGGCAGAGGAATGCCGTCGCGGTTTAGAACAACTCCTTCTGTTGCCGCTCTCCGACGAGTGAGGGGCGGACTCCGACAAATTACCATTTTGTTTGCTAACACTCCAAATTTGGTAGTGAGCTAATCCCGTTTTTCAGCGAAAAGTAAGGTGCACCAACCGATGTCACCAAGCAAAGTTTAGTTAAATCTTCGCTTCTTTCACTCTCACCAAAAATTTTTGTCCACGCCTGGATCAATTTTGTCCCGTCTTAACCAAGATCGGTTCAATTCCCGCTTAGACTTTCTACGCTCTTAGCAAACTAATCCGATCTCCCTAATTTCTGAAGGGAAAAAAAAAAAAATTCGCTGACAAACCTGCTCTGTCCTAGTGGAGCGCCAAATAGAATTCCGGGATCGCTGGGGGGACGCTGGTGTGGGGGGATGTAGTCAATAATCGTAGTCGAACCCGTTTGAATATGCTTATTCCTTTTACTGTCCACAATTACGCTTTCGCACACAATCAGATTAAAGATGCAAAGGCACAAATCAATACTTATCCGCAATCCGAAGAAAAACGAAGTGAAGAAGAAAAGTCAACAACCAAAAGGGGGAACTATAGATGGACGATTTGTCAAACTTAAATTAGAACACCAACAATTCATTTAAACCTACGGGGAGATCGGGCTGAGAAATAATATTCCTGAGAAGAAAAGGTCAAATATCAACAATTACTACACAGACTCGAGTTGAAGTCGGACGCCATACCCACATACTGCAGACCACGCCCCGTGCCGTACAACACACGATTGGTTGTTGAGGCCGAATTGGATCGTCTGCTGGAGCAGAACGTGATCCGACCCGTCGATCACACCCGCTGGGCCGCACCCATCGTGGTGGTAAAGAAAGCAAGCGGAGCGACTCGCGTTTGCGCGGATTTTTCGACCGGCTTGAATAACGCGTTGCTGTTGCATCAGCACCCGCTCCCGCTGCCCGAAGACATTTTCTCGAAGCTAAATGGAGGGCAAGTTTTTGCACAAATCGACCTGAAAGATGCTTATTTGCAAGTCGAATTGAAGGAAAAGTCGAAAGAGTTGTGCACGATTGCCACTCATCGAGGCAATTTCCGATACGAACGCTTACCCTTTGGGGTTAAGTCAGCGCCAGGCATCTTCCAATGCATAATGGATTCGATGCTTAAAGCCATTGCGCATGCGTCTTGTTCCCTCACTGCCGCGGAGAAGAATTACGCTCAGATTGAAAAGGAAGGACTCGCCGAGATTTTTGCGGTGAAGAAATTCCACAAATACATTTTCGGGAGACACTTCACGCTACAGACGGATCACAAGCCGCTGTTGGCCATTTTCGGCAACAAAAAATGGCATCAAAGCATGTACGGCCAACCGCTTGCAGCGTTGGGCATTAATTTTGCTGGCAATGACTTCGACATCGAATACCAAAACACTGCGGATTTTGGTCAAGAAGATGCACTTTCGAGACTGATTGCAAAAGCGCCGGTGCCAGAGGAAGATGAATTTATCGTGGCCTCAATCACCGATGAATTGGGAGCAGTGCAGCCGGTGATGACGCAACTCCCGTTAGTCCATGCCGATCTGGTAAAAGCGGCAAAAGAGGACGAAGTGATCAAAGAGGTGCAAAAGTGCATCAGGACTCAGTGGCCAATGAAAAAAGATATGGCCCCGAATATTATTCCATTCCACCGACGACGAGACGCACTTTCAATGGAGGATGGATGCCTTTTATATGCCGAGCGGGTAGTTGTTCCAATATCGTTGCAGAACGAAGTTGACAATGGCACACAATTTACTTCGCACGAGTTCAGGAAGTTCGCCAAAGAAAACGGGATCAACCACCTGTTCTCCGCTCCTTACAACCCGATGTCAAACGGACAAGCAGAACGGTTTGTCGACACGTTCAAAAGGACATTTCGAAAGTTGAGAAAGGAGGGAGCGACGGAGATTGTGGACACATTTTTGGCAACGTATCGGATGACGCCAAACGAGTCATTGGTTGAGAAGAAAAGTCCTGCGGAGGCTTTCCTTCTGAGGAAACCCCGCACGACTTTGGACTTGCTCCGGGCAAAGCCAAAGCTTCCCGTCGTCCGAGACGAGGCCATGGAAAGACAATTCAACCGCCGTCATGGAGCGAGGCCGAGAACTTTTAGGCTTGGAGCCAAAGTTTTCGCGCGCCATCGGTTATCGCAACCGTGGCGCGCCGGGACGATTAGCCGCGGAAAGGGCGTCATCTACGACGTACAATTCCCGGACAGCTCCGTCAATCGATTCCATGCGAACCAAATATGGCCCGTAAGACGGAAGATAGGGACGCCGCCGAGAGACGAAACAGTGGAAGCGATTATTGCCGCTCTGGCGGCCGAAATTCCGAATCGAGGGCGACCGGACCGAGTTCCGATCGCGGACAGAGTTCAGATCGAACACCCGAAACGCCATAGGCGTCCGCCCGACCGCTTTTCACCTGGTCGTTAGACCACGGACGCCGAGGGCCTGCCGAGGGACACCAGAAAGAAATCCTTTTTAAGGGGGGGGAGGTGTTGGGAAGGGACTCAATTGAACGTTCTATAAAAACCTCTTCATCCCGATTTACCCTCTTCCCAGCCCCCCCCCCCCGCATGCCAATCGATAGCTGACCCAATGACCCCTTGTCACTTCCCTTTTACTTCTTTCCATATAGTTATCACTCCTCTCCCCGCATACCTTTGCTCCGTAAAGTATTAATTCCTTGGTTGTTCGTTTTTATTAACCTTCGAATAAACCTATATTTATTCGCTGCGCCGAGCTTAAATAAACTAGCGGCACAACAATGCCATCCATTTTTCAACTAAATACGAAAAGTTTGGCTGGATTTTTATCTGGGTGTCATTTAAGAGCCAATTCGTGAGAGGAAAATAATTAGATTAAATATCATTAAGAATCAACGCAAGTTTTTATATACTTAACTGTGTCTTTTTTCAATTCTAATAAAAAGCTGCCTAACATTGTAAAAATGTCAACAGTTTTCAAGCCTAGACTATTTTCAGTTTCAAAATTTTGAAACTTTAACCGGTGATGCGTTTAAAAATATTATTCATGCCATCCATTCATGGAGGAAAACAATTAGATTAAATATCATTAAGAATCAATGCAAGTTTTTATATACTTAACTGTGTCTTTTTTGAATTCTAATAAAAAGCTGCCTAACATTGTAAAAATGTCCTTAAATTTTTATTTAATTTAGAACAGTGTCAAGAATCTAAAATATGCCGATGTCTAAAGAACAGTTTTCAAGCCTAGACTATTTTCAGGTTCAATATTTTGAAACTTTAACCGGTGATGCGTTTAAAAATATTATTCATGCCATCCATTCATGGAGGAAAATAATTAGATTAAATATTAAGAATCAATGCAAGTTTTACTCCTTTTTTTGCATTTTTCTAAGAAATTTTTAGAAAAATGCCTATGCTTGAAATCTTTAAAATCCATCATTTTTTATTAATTTAGTTCTTACAATTGTAAATGTACAATACTATTTGTCACATGTTTTTGAAACTTTTATAAAAAAAATCAAATCTTTGGGGGGTAGATTTTTGGTCCAAGAAAAAAGTCTTTTTTTAGGCAGGCATTTTTGGGAAAGAAAAAATTTTGATTTTAGGGGTAGTTTTTCTCTTTTTTATTGCTTCTTTCTTAAGAAATTTTGGAAAATGCCTAAAATATTGCATTTTTTTCTTAAAATTTAGTGAAAAATTGCCAAAATAGGGTTTAAAAACGCAAAAACGGCGGTATAGGGATTTATTCACAAAAAGGCCGAAAAAGTGATTTTTAGGGACAAAAAGTCTTTCTATTTCAAAAATTTTTCGAAATGAATGCTATTTCTGGGTTTTCTCGTCAAACCCTATCCGCAAAAAAAAGTTAAATCCTAAAAATCCCAGCTTTAATCATAACGATTTTACGTTGTTTAACCCTCCGAATATAATCTGCACCCCGGAAAATCGCTGCATGGCACGGATGAATGGAAATAAACTATATAATATTGAAGAAGATTTCATTTTTCTGGTCCCGGTCCCGCTCAACCCTAGAATAAATTCATTAACATTTTGAAATTATTCAAAACGCCAAATTCAAAGTTCGGCACTGTAAAATTTACCGCGGTAAAAAAATCGGTAAAAATTCACGGTAAATTTACCGGTTTACCGTTACCAGTCCAATTCATTTAACGCGATAAATTACCGGTTTTCCGGTAATAATTTTAAACTAATATTAATACTTATTTTTGAATTTGGCATTCAACATAAAGACATTTGGTCCAAATCTGACTCAATTTAGTGCAAAATCACAATTTTTGCCCATTTTCTAACCAAAAATTTTGAAAATTCTAAAAATCCCTCACCCTCGCCACACGAAATCTAAGGCAGATAGGGCTAGGACACTGTCTCGGGGTAGGCCACAAAAAAGATTTGTTTCATAATATTTTGATTCGGTCAAAATGAGAAATTTCGAAGCAGATTGGGCAATTTTCATTACAAATTGGGAGTCTAAATTCCAAAAATTTTCTCGACGGCGCCTATCAGCACCGCCTACCCCCCCCCCCCCCAACAGTAAAGCAAAATTCTAGAAATTATTTTTGAAAATCTAAAAATCGGCAAAAAAAAATTTTTTGAAATGTCTGCGGATTTCTTAACAAAAAATGTTAAAAATTTCCAAACGGTGTGGAGTATATATTCTTTTGGAAAAATTCTGTAAGAAAAATGCAATAATACCCAAAAAAACACCCCCCAAAATCCAACGTCTTTTTAAAAAAATTGACGAAAAAATGCACCCCTAAAATTGCCATCGGAATTTGCAGAAGAAAAATCGAAAAATGGTTGCATAGACAAATTTGTGCAAGTTATCGAAAAAGATTTGTTGTGAGTTTGTTTAAGGAGAAAAGGACTTTAATTTCAGTTTTTGAAAATTTACCGGTTTACCGAGATTTGCCGGCATTTTTTGGTCGGTAAAAACCGGTAACAGTAAAAACCGGTAAATTTACCGATTTACCGTTACCGGTCGTTTTGGGCCACGAACGGTAAAAACCCGGTAACGGTAATTACCGCTTTTACCGTTACCGTTAACGGAAATGCCATTTGCCGAATATTTAATAAAAGTATAAAAGATTGGACCGACTGAAGCTTAGAAGTTTAAACATTTAGAGCCGTTTGAACAACGTGAACAGTTAGAACAAATGCACAGTTGGAACACTGTCAAAACTGGTTGAGCAGTTCGAACAAAGTGAACACCTGGGACAGATTAAACTGACTGAACAACTTGAACAGTTAGATAAAACGTTTTAAACTGTTTGAACAGGTTGGACAGTTAAACTGTTTGAACAATTAGATCTGTTTGGATGAACTGCGAGAACAGCTTGAACTTGCAGACCAAAAGTATTTTTTTCTTAACTAATATCGATAAAATCTTTAAAATAATCGGCGGCGCCTCACGCACTCCCAAAATGGGCACTCCAATACATTACATAGAACGCATTTCCATGTGCATATTTTTGCATGTTTCGCGATTTATGTGCATATTTTGGCATTTTTCAAAAAAAGAAAATTGAAAAATTTCGATATTTCTTGAATGCAAAGTTATAATCAAAAATATAAAATCAAGTGATGTCATTTATCAATATATAAAAACTATCTTTAATCAGTAGAGCGGGGATTTATATGCACATAAAATCTTGAAATATGCGCATAAAATATGCATCAAAAATTGCAAAATATGCACATAAATTTTTTCAAATTCAATATAAAATTTCCCCCAAATTTTCAAATTTTTTAAATATAGCAAAAAATAGGCAAGATTTTCCTAATTGGAGTAATAAGAGAAATTTTAAGTCGCAAAAAAGTCAATTTTTAGGGGTGCATTTTTTGAAAATTTTTAAAAAGACGATCCTTAAGGGTGTATTCTTTGTTTTTTTGCATTTTTGTTAAGGAATATCGATAAATGGCGAAATATGGGAAATAATTTTTGTGTAAGTTAAAGTATAAAAAATAGTTATAATTTATGAATTAAAAAAGAGATATTCGGGGTGATAATATTGATTTGTATGCTCAGCAATGAATTGGAAGAATAAATATTTAAAAAATGAAAGAAATTTATTATTAATAGTTGGCCAAAAAACGTTTTGGATGAAATTGTATAGAACGGTAACTGTTATTTGCATAGGAATGGCTTACAATTTTGCATTTCTATTCGTCGGCTCCCGTGGCGCAATCGGTTAGCGCGTTCGGCTGTTAACCGAAAGGTTGGTGGTTCAAATCCACCCGGGAGCGGGGAATTTTTTTTGGTTTTAAAAAAAAAATATCTTTTTTGATCAGTAACAAAAGTTATATTAACATGAATTTTTTTTGGCATTTTATAATATCTATAAAAAAAGTTATGGCCTTTTGAAAAAATGCCCCTATATTTTTGTTACACAATGTATTTCTAGAAGTTTCGGCTTCGTAGAATCCAGGAAACAATTGGATTAGTTAAAGTATGCTCTCCGGAAGCTACGATGGGTCCCCCGAGGCAGGATGGAGGTCCAATTTGAAGCAAGGTTCTTGAGATCATACTTCACCTATTCTGACTAAAACTAAATTAAGCTTCTGCGCTTTTGGATACCGTATTCATAAGGCGTGGGAACGGATACAAATTTTCGTATCCGTGTCCGTCCGTTCTCAAAATCTCATATCCGTTATCCGTCCGTATCCGTGACCTTCCAAAATCCCATATCCGGATATCCGCGGATATACAGCGGTTATATCCGCATAAGTGCGTCCGTATCCGGAAATCCGCGGATATCCGCATATCCGGATATCCGTGCCCACGCCTGGTATTCATAACGAAAAGCATTGCTTAAGCTTGAGAGAGAATTCTGCTGGTTGGAAGTGGACGGTTAAAACGCCTTTGGCGGGGGCAAAAGGCAAATGGGATGCCTCGGTAGCTCAGTTGGAAGAGCTGCCCAGGGATTGGGTGGAGGACGTGGGTTCGAGTCTCACCCGGGGTTAACATTTTGCCTATTCTTTACTCTAGGAGAAAACAACGGTGAAAAATTAGGAGAATTTAACGCCAAGGCGTTTTTTTACAGTTTTGAAAAATCCGAATGCTATGAGCAATTGCAATTTTTCGCAAAAACTCCAACAATCTGCCCAAAATCCTGTTCCTGGTCCTTAAAACGCCCCAGGATCAGGAAATCCTGAAATCAGGATTTTTAATCCTAGTATTTCCTGGTCCTGGTCATTTCTGAAATCCAAATCCTGATTTTGATCCGGTTTCCAATCCGGTTCCTAATCCTTAGCGCCATTGATTGATCATTGTTTCAGTAATAAATTCACAATACCGTAGCTTTTATTTTTTAATTATAAAAATAATTAAAATTAATATAATATAGTTAAATGAATCATCGACCATCTCGTTCAATTGGCCACCGGTGGCGAAACATATCGTTTTTGTGATTCCAATTACCATAAATCTGTGAACAATTTCATAAAAAATGAATTTCCATTGGAAATTTTTCCCCCACACTGAAATCACCCATTCGTTCGTTCATTCATTCATTCATTCATTGCGCCATTTGGAAGAATTGAGGGCTCCGATTTAGTCGTTTAGCTATTCATTTTTTTTTAAATATAAAAATTCCAAAGGAATTTAATGTGAAAATTTATGCGTTTACTCAAAACTCAAACTTTAATTTACACAGCAAAATGGTTGCTAAAACCAATTTTGCTATGCTTATTTTCTGCTTTTGGATGTGTTTCCATGCCGCGCAAGCGCAAGAAGAAACAAAACCGTAAGGATTTTTGTTATTTTAATTAAATTTTATATTTTTTTAATAGGACTCGATTGACCGGACTTGGCAAGAACTGTTCCACGATCCCCGTCGCTCTGCTGGACCAATGCTTTCCACACGAGGAATCGAAGACATTCGGAATCGAATTTCGCCTCCCGCCAACGGGCGGAAGTTGTGCCGATGGGTTCGATCAAAAATTTCCTAAAAATCGAAAATCCAAAAAAATTGCTTAGCCTGATCATCTGCTATACCGGCTCGCTGGCAACCCGGACACTGGACAACGCGCATAACCTGAATGGCTTATCAGTGAACTCCAAGCTGTTCAACGTGAACAACGCCGTCAATGTATGGAGTTTAGAGCCTTGGATAAATTAGAATTTTCAAAGAAATTTACAGAATGCTTTGGGCAAGTACTGCGCGGGCTTGAACGTTCCATGGCATGGCATAAAAGTCCACACTGAGAAATCGAATGGCAAAAACATCATCAAGCTGAGCACATCGCTTCTTAAAGACAAAGAACAAAGGTGGGCTTGGGGTATCACCAACCCTGTACAGTATCCCCTTTTTCCCGGATATACGGTAGAGCTTGTAAAGTATTGTCGAGATTTTATTCTCACAAAAATGTGCCATTTGGGGGTAGCCAACCCTATACAGTACCCTCCCCCGGGATTTACGGTATAAATTGTTCTAATCGCAAACATTGCATTTAGTTTTGAAATCCCGGATGCTCATCGCCAATTTATCATCCATTTTGGCAATGAAAATGAATTTTCCGCCTATGTGACGGTTGAAGGTAAATTTAAAAAATGATTTTTGGTTTATTTTTCTTTTTTAGGACAACGCATTGATCTTGATGTCGAAAAGACCGAGCAGTACAAGCAATTGGCCCCAAATGGTGCGCATCTGAAGGATTTCGTCGGACTTTGGACTTTGGGCCTGGACATGCTGCCGTGGATGGACCACGAAGTGAAGCTGTTCATCAACCGCTCCTGCAGCTGTTCCATGGAAGCTTGGGTAGATTTTGATTAAGCCTGACCAGATGCTAATTTGTAAACTAAAAAGTTCATCCGCCCGACCGATCGAGAGCCAAATGACCCGAAAGAGCCATCAACCGGAATCGGAGGATCAAAAGGAAAATGTATCGCCAAAACAGCCATGGAAGTGCCATTGAACAACAATCTGAAAGCTAACCATCTGATCCGGATCCAAATGCTAATCGATGGAAATGCTCTTGATAATAGCATTAGCTTCGAGCTTCTGGATTTGGGTAAGTAATTCTGATGCCAAATGTTAACTCAGCGAAAATGGGACAAACCGTCGACTCAGCAAAGGGCGACAAATGGCCGACTCTCCTTAAACATTTCCAATTTGCGCGTGTCGACATTTTGCCATTTTTTTAATCGGAGTTTGATGAATTTTAGGCAAAAAAAACTCACCGATGACATTCACAATTTCGACGCGGCAAGCTGCAACCATCAAATTGAAAGGGGTTAAAAATATTTTATACAAAATTTGTGGCAAAATTTTTGCTTTTTTTTAAAGTTATCTGCGAAGGAAATGGTTAATGTGCTGCCGAAAGGGAACGGCACTCGTCACGCAGACTTCATCATTGCACTGACCGAGTTCAGCTACGGCATCGTGATGAACAAAATGCTTTTGGGAGACAAAGAATTTCTTCCGGAAAAGTGGTGGAACGGATTGCCATTCAACGACATGAAGGCACTTCGGGTCAGTTTTTAGTGATCAAGAAAAATGGGACTGATCATCATATGCTCTTGTTCTGATCTCGAAAAATCATAAAAAGAACATTTTGTGTTGCTGTTCATATTACACTGATCACTGATCGGGATGGATAGGAAACGGATCCGCAAAATTGGACGTTTTTGTGGCCAATCTATCGCTGTGCCACAAAGGCACACTTGCCGCCCAAATTAGAGAAGCCCGGCGAGGAACGGAATTTGCGCGGGAAAAATGTGTGGGCTTCCCGGGCCACACTTTAAATTTTAAAGAATTTTTTTTTTTTCGTTTTTCATTATGAACAAATTAAAGTTGCGCGGCAAATTTTTGCTGCTGACTGATCCGCTCGTTATGCCATTTGAGACGTTCGGCCAGCGAAACTACGTAAGTTCAAGCAGGGCTTGTAGCCAGAAAAATTTTCGGGGGGGGGGAAGCCAAAAAAAGTCGATTCTTAGTGGTGCATTTTCTGTTTTTAATGCATTTTTGTTAAAGAATTTTTCCACAAAAAAGTTGTAATTTAGGGGTACATTTTTGGGGTTTTACTGCATTTTTCTTAAGCAATTTTTCTTTAAAAAAATGTTCGATTTCCGGTAAAATTTTTTAGTTTTTTTTCACTTTTTTGCTAAAAAATCGTAAATTTTTGAAAATTCGAATTTTTCAAAAATTCAAGTTTTTTTTTGGAATTCTGCCTTCTGCTGGAGGGGGGGGGGGGGGGCCGGCGGTGCCAATAGGCGCCGCCGAGGAAATTTTGAATTTTTAAAGGCTATTTGTTCAAGAAAATTGGTCAAAAATTTGTAAAAGTGCAAAACAAAAGGGTCCCCCAAATGGTTTTTGTTCTCAAAATTCCTTTGAAAAATGCCACTTTTTGAATATTCTTTTAGAAGCCACAGCAACTAAAACTTCCATACTGGCAACGCATTTCCATCTTTCAAGAAGGCACAAATGTAATCTTCCAAATCAAACTGCATTCAATCAACAATAACTTCAACATTTATTTTTTGCACAACCGAATCGAGTCGCCCAAAGATGGGGATTTGAGTATGTCTATTTGGGGATACTCGAGAATGCCGTTTTAGCTTTGGGGGATACTCGTAAATGCCGGCTTTGGGATACTCTAGAATGCCGGCTTTGGGATACTCGAGAATGCCGTTTTAGCTTTGGAGGATACTCGTAAATGCCGGCTTTGGGATACTCGAAATGCCGGCTTTGGGATACTCGAGAATGCCGTTTTAGCTTTGGGGGATACTCGTAAATGCCGGCTTTGGGATACTCTAGAATGCCGGCTTTGGGATACTCGAGAATGCCGTTTTAGCTTTGGAGGATACTCGTAAATGCCGGCTTTGGGATACTCTAGAATGCCGGCTTTGGGATACTCGAGAATGCCGTTTTAGCTTTGGAGGATACTCGTAAATGCCGGCTTTGGGATACTCTAGAATGCCGGCTTTGGGATACTCTAGAATGCCGGCATTTGTTGGTGCCTAATTTACAATGAACACTTTTCAGTCGGTGCAGAAATACGAACATTTAATGTGCGACCGATGGACAATAAAATAATTACGAGCTCTAATGAGAAAAAAAATGACACATTCCTAATTGACTTTAACACTTTTGGCGAAAAGTTGGAAGCCCAAAAGGCCTACGAATTTATCATCACCGTGTACGCAACGAAATTCACGTTCAAGCTAAACGACGTTCTTTCTTTGTACTTCCCTCATAATTTGCCCATTTGGGCCACAAATTTTATAGCGGTGAGTGCCTAATAAAATTAGGTACTTTCGCATTTTGCGACCCCCTCCCCAAATTGGGATTCGTTAGGCTTAGGCCTAAGCCACCCTAGCTTGGGATTCGTTAGGCTTAGGCCTAAGCCACCCTGGCTTGGGATTCGTTAGGCTTAGGCCTAAGCCACACTGGCTTGGGATTCGTTAGGCTTGCCTAAGCCACCCTGGCTTGGGATTCGTTAGGCTTAGGCCTAAGCCACACTGGCTTGGGATTCGTTAGGCTTAGGCCTAAGCCACCCTAGCTTGGGATTCGTTAGGCTTGCCTAAGCCACCCTGGCTTGGGATTCGTTAGGCTTAGGGCTAAGCCACCCTGGCTTGGGATTCGTTAGGCTTGCCTAAGCCACCCTGGCTTGGGATTCGTTAGGCTTAGGGCTAAGCCACCCTGGCTTGGGATTCGTTAGGCTTAGGCCTAAGCCACCCTGGCTTGGGATTCGTTAGGATTAGGCCTAAGCCACCCTGGCTTGGGATTCGTTAGGCTTAGGCCTAAGCCACCCTGGCTTGGGATTCGTTAGGCTTAGGGCTAAGCCACCCTGGCTTGGGATTCGTTAGGCTTAGGCCTAAGCCACCCTGGCTTGGGATTCGTTAGGCTTAGGCCTAAGCCACCCTGGCTTGGGATTCGTTAGGCTTAGGGCTAAGCCACCCTGGCTTGGGATTCGTTAGGCTTAGGCCTAAGCCACCCGGCTTGGGATTCGTTAGGCTTAGGCCTAAGCCACCCGGCTTGGGATTCGTTAGGCTTAGGCCTAAGCCACCCTGGCTTGGGATTCGTTAGGCTTAGGCCTAAGCCACCCTAGCTTGGGATTCGTTAGGCTTAGGCCTAAGCCACCCTGGCTTGGGATTCGTTAGGCTTAGGCCTAAGCCACACTGGCTTGGGATTCGTTAGGCTTAGGCCTAAGCCACACTGGCTTGGGATTCGTTAGGCTTAGGCCTAAGCCACCCTGGCTTGGGCTTGAAAACCCCATATATATATATGATGTTTTCAGCAAATTTGGGGAGGGGGTCGCAAAATGCGAAAGTACCTAAAATTATTCAAAAAATGATGGCATTTGCCAAAGACTATTATTATTTATTTAGGTCGAGGGAAACGTCACTTTGCTAGCAAAGCCCTATGTTATTGCGCCACCGAAAGTGAGTAAAATTCCATTTTTTTGTTTGAAAACATTTTTTTTTAAATTTTGGAAACAAATAAAAAATTTGATTTATCGTTCAAGAACTAATTTTTAATTTCAAATGACAATAAATACATTTTAGAAGGCCAGCACTGACGAATTGTCGTCCGATTTCGCCATAAAACTCAAAACTCTTCTCGATTACAACGACAAAATTCAACTGAAGTTGACGTCTGGAAGCAAAATCTTTCAGATTCTGTTGCTACATGACGGGTTGAAATCGAACAAAAAAAGTCGGTGGTTTTGTGTCTTTGGTTAATTTATTTTAAAGAATAAGTCCAAAAAAGTTTTAAACAAAAAGTTATCGGAGCTAATTTGGAATTTTCAATTTTGGATTAAGAAAAAATTATTTTGAATTTTCCGGATTCCCGGAGCTTTTTGGGTTCAGGGATTGCATATTTTTTGGCTGTGTACAGAATTCCGATTTCATATTTTTTGGCATTCTGTCTTACCCATGACAAATGGTCAAGCAAAAGATGGCAAAAACCGGGATCGGGATTTTGGGAAAAAGCGGGATCGGGATTTTGGGAAAAAGCGGGATCGGGATTTTGGGAAAAACCTGGATCGGGATTTTGGGAAAAAGCGGAATCGGGATTAAAACCGGCATCGGGATTTTGGGAAAACCCGGGATCGGGATTGAGAAAATTAATAAACCGGGACTGTAGTTGGTATGCCGAACGCAAATTACCGCGGTAATGCCATACAGTGCCGAACACTAATCTTAATCGAAAGCTACAACATTTAGTTGGTTTTGTTGTGCTGCAGATGATCTTCAGCTTTGAGGGAGGCAACTGCCAGCTAATTTGTAACTTCACTGAGGTTCAATTGGATTACAAATTGTTTAAAATTTGTAACAAAAAAGTAAAAATGCCATTGTTTAACAACGCGTTTGTAATGGCATTTTTTGGAAAAGAATTTTTTGCCTGACCTGACACTAAGCAAATCTCCAATTTCAACAATTATTTTTCAGGAACACCAAAGCATTATCAGTCCAGTTCCTGGCCGACTCAACAAATATGGCCAAGAATTCTACATGGAAATCACGGCCTTGGATGGAAATTTTAATATTCAAATTGAAGAAGTGGGCTTGAACCATTCGTGCCCTTCTCCAAAAAGCAAGGGCAATGCTGCCTTCTACCCGCCGTCGGCCGTTGATTATATCCGGGTAAAGTTTTGGCCAAATTTTGCTTACTGTCCGCAAATGGTTGCGCACGAAATTCGATGGACCTTTCTTTGCCGACGAATTGTCCGTCGGCGGTGAAATGTCCGGCGACGAATTGCCCAACCGACGGTGAAATGTCCGGCGACGAAATGTCCGCCGGCGGTGAAATGTTCGGCGACGAATTGCCCAACCGACGGTGAAATGTCCGGCGACGAAATGTTCGCCGGCGGTATGTCCGACGTAGAACTGTCCTCCGGCGGTGAAATGTCGGCGACGAATTGTCCACCGGCGGTGAAATGTCCGACGTAGAACTGTCCTCCGGCGGTGAAATGTCCGGCGACGAATTGTCCACCGGCGGTAAAATGTCTCGCGACGAATTGTCCGCCGGTGGTGAAATGTCCGGCGACGAATTGCCCAACCGACGGTGAAATGTCCGGCGACGAAATGTCCGCCGGCGGTTTGGGCGACGAATTGTCCGCACGCGGTGAAATGTCCGCCGACGAATTGTCCACCGGTGGTGAAATGTCCGGCGACGAATTGTCCGCACGCGGTGAAATGTCCGCCGACGAATTGTCCGCCGGCGATGAAATGTCCGGCGACGAATTGTCCGTCGGCGGTGAAATGTCGGCGACGAATTGTCCGTCGGCGGTGAAATGTCCGGCGACGAATTTTCCGCCGGCGGTGAACTGTCCATATTTACGCCTTTATTTAATGTTAACTGATTGCGATCAAATAATTTTCAGTTCCAAAGCCATGTGAAAGTGCATGCGATGAATGTAACGCATCCACCAGCGTACGAGCAAAGAAACATGAAGCAAATCAATGACACGAGTGACTTGATGAAAGCCGGCGATCTGATCACTGTGAAATTGGCCATCAAGACATTGAAGGACAGCGCCAGTGTGGCCATTAACTTCTTCCACGAGGCGCTGCAATTTCACGCAATAAGTGGGTGATATGATCTGATTTGATCGGGAACCAAAGTATACAAAATTGATCACGGATCTGATTCAATTGATCACTGTTCGGAGGATCAAAGGTTTCTTCAGTGCTCTGATTCGATTGATCACTGCTCGGGGTTCTGAAAAACCAAAACTAATGTGATCAGTGATCTGATTCGATTGATCACTGCTCGGGGGATCTAAAATATATTTAGTGATCGGATTCGATTGATCACTGCTCGGGGGATCTAAAATATATTTAGTGATCGGATTCGATTGATCACTACTTGTAGGATCTGGAAGCTGAATCCCAACACCCAAAAAAATTAAAAAATTTTTTTGAGGAAACAATTCTCTATGAAAAAAACTTCTAGAAATCGAACTTTAATTCAACCCCCGTGCTTTCCACTACAAAAATTCGCTTTTTGAATATTTCTAAATCGGTTTTTTTTTAAATCTTATTTTCTCAAATCTAAAAATTTTGTAATTTTAAACTTATTTTTTAAAGTTGGAAATACGGTGATGAAAGTGATGCTTAATGAGGATGCGATCTATTTCAGCAGTTCAAAGGTTTTTATAATTTTTGATTTACAATTTAAAAAACTTTTTCTTTAGCCGCTCATCAACAACTCCACCAACGAACAAAAATATGCCAATGGAAGGCTGGACAAGAAATTGAAGAAGTTGGAAATCCGCGTCGGCGTCACGGACGACGGGTTCAATGTGACGTTGACGTGGAACAACGCCAGCAGCACTATGTACACTTACAATGACGGGCTCCCAGAATGGGCAGTCCAATACATTACAGTAAGAATGTTTTATTTTTCAAATTTAGAAAGATGCCAAAATTTGAATATTTAAATTTATAGTTGGAGCACAACAATGTCACGTTGTCCAAACCTCCGAAAATATTCTGCGTCCCGGAAAAGCGCTGCATGGCACCGATGAATAGAACGGAACAATATAATATTGAAAAAGATTCCATTTGGATCTAAATTTGGCATTGATTGATTTCTTTGGCACTTTGTCAGCCATTTATTAAACTTGATTTGAATAAATTCATTAACATTTGGAACATTAATCAAAACGCCAAAATCAAATTTTAAAAAAATTAAATGAAACCCGGGGGTTTCTGACAGCCAGCCCATGGCTCTCAGATCACCTTCGAGAAAAAATGGCAAACGGCTTCTAAGTAGAGACCGGAAAGTTGAACCCAAACAAAAGTTGGTCAAAACTTTTGGGCTTCTTTTGGGTTTTGGTTTTTTTGGGTTTTACTCCAAGTTGGCCCAAAACCTAAAACCAAAAAACTATTGGTCCAATTTTTTGTACAAAACATCCCAAAAAAATTTTTGGTTTCGGGTTTTGAGTCCGGTCTCTACTTCTAAAAGGCATTGTAATAGCATTAAGGGGTCCGAAAAATGGCATTGTGTAATGGCATCCGTATTTGAATTTCCTTCATTTTCTTTTTTTTTGGTACGGACTGCAGTTAATTTCTTATATTCAATTGAAGAGTCCACGCCGGAAATTATTTAGAATTTTCTTTTTATCTTTTTTGTTAAGGAATATTTTAAACACATTTTTGTTTGAGAATAAAAAAACGGTAATTTTTGAAGCTTTTAGAATGGCGGCGCTGCCGGGACAAAATTTTTTTGGAAGATTTAACGTTTATTTGTTTAGAAAATTGAACGGTTTTCCCCAAAGTTCGCACGCTCTTTTGAAAAAAAATATGCCCGAGCCTATATTTATTTTAAAACACTCAAGACCAAAATTTTTTCTAAGAATTTAAAAATTTTTAAAAATTTTTGTAATGCAAACGAGACTTTTTTTTAACTTCTACAACAGCAATAATTGTAGTATGACTTTTATTTTTAATAACAAGATCTGCCCTCATACAATTTTTTCCTTCTTTTTTTTTTGTTTCTTCTTTAGAAACTCAAATTTTCAAAAAATAATGGCATTTGCCAAATTTGAATCATTAAATTTTCGAACACAACAAATGTCACACGCTGACTGATAATTTTACCATAATAAAAACACATTTTTAAGCCATTATTGTTTTACGCTCATTTTTTAGCACCCATTTTTGCGGGTTTTGGGCCTATTTTAGCATTTTTCTCACCTCTTTTAGGCGTCAACTTATTTTTTGCATAGAATTGGGTCACAATTTTGAGTTTTATTCATGAGCTCCCGTGGCGCAATCGGTTAGCGCGTTCGGCTGTTAACCGAAAGGTTGGTGGTTCAAATCCACCCGGGAGCGGGGAATTTTTTTTTGTTTTTTAAAGAAAAAATATCTTTTTTTGATCAGTATCATAAGTTATAATACAATAACATGAATTTTTTTGATTTTATAATGTCTATAAAAAAATTTATGGCTTTGAGCAATTGGCAAAATTTCAATTTTTGATTTTTAATTCGAAGTCGGCAAAATTTTTGAAATTTTTGCGACATTTTCTTAACAAATTTTGCAAATTTCCGGCGGCGCCGTCAGACATTTGCCCTCTTTTAATGGCAAATGCCATTATGTTGAAAATTTGCCATTTTTCCACACTTGCCATTATTTTGTCATTTCTTGAAACTTTGGGGAAAATTCTCATTTTTTGAGGGAAAATGAAGATTTCCCGAACTCAAAAAACAATTGGTTTTTTGATATTTGTTAAGAAAAATTGCTATTACAATGCTACCAATCCTTATAAACTAGGAGAAAACATCCAATCTGGCTAAATCCAGATCCTGGTCCGCAAAATGCACCAGGATCAGTAAATCCTGAAAACAGGATTTTTAATCCTGATCCATCCTGGTCATTTCAAAAACAAAATCCTGATCTTGAACCGGGTTTTTTTGAAAATCCGGGTCCTAATCTTTAGCGTCATTCATTGATCAGTAGTTGAAGCCTACAAATCACTTTACCGTAGCGTTTATTTATAATTACCTAATTATAAAATAATAATTAATTAATATTGTTGAATGAATCATCGACCATCTCGCTCAATTGGCCATCGGTGGGGGAACATATCGTTTTTGTGATTCCAATTACCATAAATCTGTGAACAATTTCATAAAAAATGAATTTGCATCAAAATTATTTTTTCCCCACACTGAAATCACCCATTCGTTCGTTCATTCATTCATCCAATGCGCCATTTGGACGGATTGAGCACTTCGATTTAGTCGTTTAGTGATTCATTTTTATTTAAAATATAAAAATTCAAAAGGAATTTAATGTGAGAATTTATTTATTCAAATTCAAAATTTAATTTACCCAGCAAATTGGTTGCTAAAACAAATTTTGCTATGATTATTTTCTGCTTTTGGATGTGTTTCCATGCCGCGCAAGCGCAACAGGAAACAAACCCGTAAGGGATTTTTATTTATATTTTTAATATAAATTTCTTATTTTTTAATAGGACTCGATTGACCGGACTTGGTAAGAACTGTTCCACGATCCCCGTCGATCTGCTGGACCAATGCTTGCCGCATGAGGAATCGAAAACGTTCGGAATCGAATTTCGCCTCCCGCCAACGGGCGGAAGTTGTGCCGATGGGTTCGATCGAAAATGACCTAAAAAAATCGAAAATTCAAAAAAATTGCTTAGCCTGATCATCTGCTATCTCGGCTCGCTGGCAACCCGGGCATTGGACAACTCGCACAGCATGAATGGCTTGACAGTCAACTCCAAGCTGTTCAACGTGAACAACGCCGTCAATGTATAGAGTCTGGAGCTTTAGATAAATTTAGAATTTTCAAAAGATTTTACAGAATTCTTTGGGCAAGTACTGCGCGGGCTTAAACGTTTCATGGCACGGCATCAAAGTCAACACTGAGAAATCGAATGGCAAAAACATCATCAAGCTGAGCACATCGCTTCTCGAACTTGGGGATGAGGAAAGGTAAAAACTCCGAGAATCTTGAATTAAAGGCTTCTATTCAGCTTCGAAATTGACGCCCAACGCCAATTCGTCATTCATTTTGGCAATGAAAATGACTTTTTTGCCTATGTAACGGCCGATGGAGGTGATTTTCTTATAATTAAAAAAGAATCCTTTTGATTTTTAATTTTTAGGAGAACCCTTTGAAATTGCGGGCGACAAAGCTAAACGGGAAGCATTCACCGAATTGGCCCCAAAGGGTGCGTATCTGAAGGATTTCGTCGGATTTTGGTCTTTGGGCCTGGACATGTTGCCGTGGATGGACCACGAAGTGGAGCTGTTCATCAACCGTTCCTGCAGCTGTTCCATGGAAGCTTGGGTAGATTTTGATTAAGCCTGATCAGATGCTAATTTGTAAACAAAAAAGTTTATCCGCCCGACCGATCGAGTACCAAATGACCCGAAAGAGCCATCAACCGGAATCGGAGGACCAAAAACAAAATGCATCGGCAACACAGCCATGGAAGTGCCATTGAACAACAGTTTGAAAGCTAACCAACTGATCCGGATCCAAATGCTAATCGATGGAAATGCTCTCGATAATAACATTAGCATTGAGCTTCTGGATTTGAGTAAGTAATTACGGTGCCAAAAAACGTTGACTCACCATAAAAAAAAATGGACATACTCTTTGAATAGGTGTATTGTCGCACCCCCCCCCCCTTTTGGCTATGCCGGTGTTTTGTCTATTTATCTTTTTTGGACAATGTGTAGTATTTTCAAAACATACCATTTTGATTTGGCATTGTGTTGATCCGATTGGCATGTTGACTCGGCAAAACTTTGACAAAGTGCCGACTCTCTTGTGAGGGGGCTGGATTTAAATATAATTCAAAAATTCGCTTCGAAATTTTCTTATTTTGAATATTGGGTCAAAATATTATAAAATCTTCACAAAATTCGAAAAATAAGGACGAAATAAGGATGGAAGCCTCAAATAAGGACAAATCTTATAAATAAGGACAAATGGCATCACTGCCTATAAGACATATTCCAACTTTGCTTTATTCTAATCTGTGTTTTGGTGAATTTTCAGGCAAAACCGCACTGATGACATTCACAATTTCGCGGAAAAATGCAACCATGCAAATGAATGGGGTAAATAAAACATTTTGATACAAAATTTGTGGCAAAATTTTTGCTTTTAAGCCTGACCCGGTGGTAGTGAAGCGTGCGTTCCTGCCAAAAGGAATTGGCACTCGTCACGCAGACTTCATCATTGCATTGACCAACTACACCTACGGCCTCGTGATGAACAAAAATCTTTTGGGTAGAAAAGAATTTTTCCCGGAAAATTGGTGGAACGGAATGCAATTTGAACATATGAAATTACTTCGGGTCAGTTTTTAATTGAGTTGGACGAGATCGGGATTCCGGTTTGAAAAGTCGAAATCCCGGTCTCGGTACAAAATGCTGTCCCGATCACTAATTTTGTTATGAAATCGAATTTTACCATTAAAATTCCAAAATTTTCAAGACTTACTCCAAATTCTCATTTTCAAAAACATTTTTTCTAAATCGAACCCATACGATTATGGTTAAGCAAACGGAAGCCTAAATTTCTCGGGGTTTCGGCTTAATCTCGATAATTAGATTAGATCATACCAGATTATTTTGTTGATCAGTGATCGGGACAGAAGGGACAAACAATTAAAAATATTCGAGAATTCAGAAATCATTAATTTTTGGGCTTTCATTATGAACATTTAAGGTGCGCGGTCAATTTTTGCTGCTGACTGATCCGCTCGTTATGCCATTTAAAATGTTCGGTCAGCAAAATTATGTAAGTTTAAGCATTTAAACTGTTTCAAGCATTTAACAATGTTAATTCTTTTAAAACTACAATTTTCTTTTAAAAATGTCATTTTTGATAATTATAAATATTTATTTTAGGTGCCACAGATACAACCTCCAGGCTGGAAACGCATTACCAACCTTCAAAAAGGCACAATATTCGTCTTTCGATTCAAAATTGGTCAAAGCGACAAGAACTTCAGCTTATCCTTTTTGCACAACCGAATCGATCTGCCGAAACCGGGGGATTTGAGTATGTCTATTCGGGGATATGAGATTGCCGTTCTAGCTTTGGGGGATATTTGAGAGTGCCGGTTTCGATTTACGACAAATCCAAATCTGTATTGGCCAATAGGGATACTCGAGACTGCCGGTTTCTTACGACAAATCCAAATTTGTATTGGCTAATTGGGATACTCGAGATTGCCGGTTTCTTACGACAAATCCAAATTTGTATTGGCTAATTGGGATACTCGAGACTGCCGGTTTCTTACGACAAATCCAAATTTGTATTGGCTAATTGGGATACTCGAGATTGCCGGTTTCTTACGACAAATCCAAATTTGTATTGGCTAATTGGGATACTCGAGACTGCCGGTTTCTTACGACAAATCCAAATCTTTATTGGCCAATAGGGGTACTCGAGATTGCCGGTTTCGATTTACGACAAATCCAAATCTGTATTGGCTAATTGGGATACTCGAGATTGCCGGTTTCTTACGACAAATCCAAATTTGTATTGGCTAATTGGGATACTCGAGACTGCCGGTTTCGATTTACGACAAATTCAAATCTTTATTGGCCAATTGGGAAACTCGAGACTGCCGGTTTCGATTTACGACAAATCCAAATCTGTATTGGCCAATAGGGATACTCGAGATTGCCGGTTTCTTACGACAAATCCAAATCTGTATTGGCCAAATGCCGGTGTAGCTTTGGGATCGAGAATGCCGGTCTGGCTTAGGGATACTCGAGAATGCCAGTATAGCTTTGGGATCGAGAATGCCGTTCTAGATTTGGGATACTCGAGAATGCCAGCTTTGAGATCGAGAATGCCGTCTTGATTTGGGATATCGAGAATGCCGGCTTTGGGATACTCGAGAATGCCGGGGTTGGGATACTCGAGAATGCCGGCTTAGGGACACTCAAGAATGCCATTATAGCTTTGGAAAACTCTGGAATGCCAAGCTTTGGGATCGAGAATGCCGTTTTAATTTGGGATACTCGAGAATGCCGGTCTAGATTTGGGATACTCGAGAATGCCGGCTTTGGGATACTCAAGAATGCCGGCTTTGGGATACTCGAGAATGCCGGGGTTGGGATACTCGAGAATGCAATTATAGCTTTGTGATCGTAATGCCGTTCTTAATTTGGAATACTCGAGAATGTCGGTGTTGGGATACTCGAGAATGCCGGTCTGGCTTTGGGATACTCGAGAATGCCATTATAGCTTTGGGAAACTCTAGAATGCCCGTATAGCTTTGGGATCGAGAATGCCCTTTTAGATTTGGGATACTCGAGAATGCCGGCTTGCTTTGGGATACTCGAGAATGCCATATAGCTTTGGGATCGAGAATGCCGGTCTGGCTTTGGGATACTCGAGAATGCCAGTATAGCTTTGAGATCGAATGCCGTTCTAGATTTGGGATACTCGAGAATGCCGGCTTGCTTTGGGATACTCGAGAATGCCATATAGCTTTGGGATACTCGAGAATGCCGGCTTGCTTTGGGATACTCGAGAATGCCATATAGCTTTGGGATCGAGAATACCGGTCTGGCTTTGGGATACTCGAGAATGGCATTATAACTTTGTGCCGCTCTGCCTTTGGAATACTCGAAAATGCCATATAGCTTTGGGATCGAGAATGCCGGTCTGGCTTTGGGATACTCGAGAATGCCATATAGCTTTGGGATCGAGAATACCGGTCTGGCTTTGGGATACTCGAGAATGACATTATAACTTTGGGCTCGAGAATGCCGCTCTGCCTTTGGAATACTCGAAAATGCCATATAGCTTTGGGATCGAGAATGCAGGTCTGGCTTTGGGATACTCGAGAATGCCATATAGCTTTGGGATCGAGAATACCGGTCTGGCTTAGGGATACTCGAGAATGGCATTATAACTTTGGGCTCGAGAATGCCGTTCTAGATTTGGGATACTCGAGAATGCCAGTATAACTTTGGGATCGAGAATGCCGGTCTGGCTTTGGGATACTCGAGAATGCCATATAGCTTTGGGATCGAGAATGCAGGTCTGGCTTTGGGATACTCGAGAATGCCATATAGCTTTGGGATCGAGAATACCGGTCTGGCTTAGGGATACTCGAGAATGGCATTATAACTTTGGGCTCGAGAATGCCGTTCTAGATTTGGGATACTCGAGAATGCCAGTATAACTTTGGGATCGAGAATGCCGGTCTGGCATTGGGATACTCGAGAATGCCAGTATAACTTTGGGATCGAGAATGCCGGTCTGGCTTTGGGATACTCGAGAATGCCATATAGCTTTGGGATCGAGAATATCGGTCTGGCTTTGGGATACTCGAGAATGGCATTATAACTTTGGGCTCGAGAATGCCGCTCTGCCTTTGGAATACTCGAAAATGCCATATAGCTTTGGGATCGAGAATGCCGGTCTGGCTTTGGGATACTCGAGAATGCCATATAGCTTTGGGATCGAGAATACCGGTCTGGCTTTGGGATACTCGAGAATGGCATTATAACTTTGGGCTCGAGAATGCCGCTCTGCCTTTGGAATACTCGAAAATGCCATATAGCTTTGGGATCGAGAATGCCGGTCTGCCTTTGGGATACTCGAGTGTCTAACTTTTAAAATTTAAAAAAAAAACGGAAGTCCGCACTATTGGGGGGGGGGGGGGGGTTGGACATCAAACAACAAAATCTTTTCAGTTGGTGCAGAAATACTAAGAGTGAATGTGCGACCGAAGACGAATCAAATATTTCTGCAGTCTTATAAAGTTTAATAATTTTTATTTTTATTATTTAATTTATTGTTAATTAAGGAAGGAAAACCATTGGATGAGGGCGACATTATCACCTTGAAGAAATACAACAAAACTTTGGAAGCCGAAAAAGCCTACGAATTTTACATCGTCACGGGCTCCGATCGATTCAACATCGCTCTGGACGGCATCTCTATATGGGACCAAAACAATCCTTTGCCCATTTGGGCCACAAATTTTTTGCTGGTAAGTGCCAAATAATTGTCAAAGACTGTCTACTATTTAGGTTGATGGAAATGTTATGGTGCTGGGAAAGTTTGTTCACGATCCGCCAAAAGTGAGTAAAAATTTCAATTTAAATTTCAAATGACAATACATCCCGCCATTTTAGTTGGACAAATTTAACTTTACCGACTTCACCATACATTTAAAATCACTGCTCGATCACAATGACATAATCCAGCTGAGGTTGAAGAATCATGGCAAAGCCTTTAGCATTCTTCTGCTACATGACGCATTGGTAGAGAATAATGAAAGTCAGTGGTTTTGCTTTTGGTTAATCATTAATGTTTAAAAAATGTTCATGGGTGGTCTACTGATCAGAAACATGCAACCAGGTCCTTCTCTGATCATAGAGCTGCAATCGGACACTGATCTGATCAGAGACCTGCAATCGGATCCTGATCTGATTAGAGCCATAAAATCTGTCTGGTTTTATCCTGATCGGAGACCTGCAATCGGATCCTGACCATCAGAGCCATAAAGTCTGTCTGATCTTATCCTGATCAGAGACTTGCAATCGGGTCCTTCTCTGCAGAGAGACCTGCAATCGGACCCTATCCTGATCAGAGACCTGTAATCGGACCCTGATCTAATCAGAAACATGCAATCGGGTCCTTCTCTGATCAGAAACATGCAATTGGTCCTTCTCAGATCAGAGACCTGCAATCGGACCCTGATCTAACATGCACTCGGGTCCTTCTCTGATCATAGACCTGCAATCGGATCCTGATTTGATCAGAGACTTGCAATCGTTCCATAAAAAAATTAGCAATCCAAGAGCAAGAGAGCTCATTTAGTTGGTGATGTTGTGCTGAAAGTGACCTTCGAATTCAATGAAACCACTTGCAACCTCTCATGCTCCTACTTACTCAACGCGGAAGCGGTAAGTTCGTCAATGCTTAACCCCAAATTTATTTATTAGTAAGAAATTTGCAAAGTGGTAGCGCCTCGGGCATGAATCGAACCCCAACCACTTTCGATTTTAAAATGCACGAATTCGATCAATACTTGCCCTTCCGTTGTAATTTTGTGCTTTTTGACGATTTTCAGCCCATAATTGATTTTTAAAAATTTTATTTTCGAAAACCATTTCTGTTAAAAATTGAAGAAAAAAATATAAAATTGTGAAAATTTTTAACACAAAATGTTTCCCGGAAGCGCTTACCTAATTTCGATTTCAAGTATCATTTTCCAGGAAAAAGCCGATTACAAAAGCGATATAGGAAGCGTCCCTGGCCGACTGAACCAATATGGCCAAGACTTCGACATGGAGATCACGGCCACGGAAAATAATTTCAAAATTTATATTAAAGAAGTCAATTTGACACATTTTTGCCCTTATCCAAAAAGCAATGGCACTTTCTATCCGCCGTGGGCCGTTGATTATATCCGGGTAATGTTTTGTTTGTCTAAGTTTTGCTTACTGTCCAAAAAGGGCAGCACACGAAATTCGAAGAACTTTCCTTCATTTCGGTGCTGAATTGTCCGGCAACGAATTGTCCGCCGGCGGTGAATTGTCCACATTTAGGGATTTATTTAATGTTAACTGATTGTTAACAAATTATTTTTTTAGTTTGAAGACGATGTGCAAGTGCATGCGATGAGCGTAACGCATCCACCATCTTCCGAGCAACGAATCTTCAAGCAAATCAGTGACACGAGTCACTTGGTGCAAGCCGGCGATCTGTTCACTGTGAAATTGGCGATCAGGGGAGATTTGAAAGTCAGCTCTAGTGTGACCATTAACCTCTTCCACGAGGCGCTGAAATTGCACAATAAAGGTGAATGAAATGATCTGAATCGATTGATCAATGTTCAGAAGAGTCTGCAAATCTAAATAAATAATCTCGATCTGATCAATGTTCAGAGCAGGGATGATCATGGATTTTTTGGAACGATATTTGTAACGAAAATTGGAAATTAGAATTCGGCGTGTGCGGAACTCCCGCGGAAAAGATACGGGAGTCTCGCTCCTGTTGGGCCCAACGGGAAGCGGGAGAAGGGCGCGAGTCCCGTTTCCGCTAAATTTCTACGCACCCGCAATTTTTTTTTATCCCATTTCTAGTGGCAATTAAGGTTTTCGTTACAATAAATAAAGGTCAAAATATCCACAGCGGTTCAATTTTGGGGCTCTAGTTCGGAAAAGATTTAAATTTTGTCCTAGTGGTCTGTGAGCCTTTCAACAAAAAAGTGGCAAGGGTTCGAATCCCTTCCATTCAATTACTATTTATCACTGAATTGATTCGTCAGTTCCCCAGAAAGTTAATAAAAAGATGGGTTATATACAACTACTGGATGCACCCCCAGTGTTACACGTTCTCTCTCGTTACTCTAGTGTGTCTAACCGTCCCTCTCACTTTGCACACTATTTCGTCGATTTACCATTTTTGGGCATAACTTTCCCTATCCAATCGCTTAGCTCTTGCTTACAAATAGCTTCTACAAATCAAGGGCTTTTGAATGGTACTAAATTCAAATAATTATTCTTGCTCACTAATTTCCTTTTTGCCATAATATCGTAAAAAACAAAATTATGAACATTAGAGAACGCCAAACGAGAGAAAGTTAGAGAAAGAAATGAAATTTGTTTAATTCTCTCGCACTCTCTATTTATTGGCACACATCATGTTTTTTGAGCCGCGGTGCATATGTATCTGTCTTATTTTAAAAATTCCATATCCATCTGTATCCCCGGGTATGTCCGCGGATATTCGGATATCCGTGACCACCCCTCTTGGTTCAGGGCATCTGAAAACCTGAATAAATTATTTCGATCTGATCAATGTTCCGGGCAATCTGAGAACCTGAAACAAAGTAAATAAATATGATCAGTAATCTGTTCAGGATGAGAACAACTCAAACTTATCGGATGTCCATTTTAAATTTTCGCTTTTTGAAAATTTCTAATCTTGGGTTTTTCACTCAATTTAAAAAGAAGTTTAAAAAATTTGTACTTTTGTAATCTTTAAATTTATTTTTTAAAGTTGGAAAGACGGTGATGAAAGTGATGCTTAATGCGACTGCGCTCTATTTCAGCAGTTCGAAGGTTTTTATATAATTTATTTTGATTTTCTTCAGAAATTGTTACAATAAAAACCCTTAAAAATTTACTTTTTTAGCAGCTCATCAACAACTCTTCCAACGAACAAAATTGTACTAATGGTAAGCTGGACAAGGAATTGAAGGAGTTGGAAATCCGCGTCATGGGCAAAGGCTTCTTCAATGTGACGGTGAAAAACGACAACGACAACACGACGTGCACTTACAATGACGGGCTCCCAGAATGGGCAGTCCAATACATTACAGTAAGAATGTTTTATTTTTCAAATATTCAAAAAGAAACAGAATGCCAAAATTTGAATAAATTCATAAGGTCGAGCACAACGATGTTACGCTTTCGAACCCTCCGAACATAACTTGTGCGCCGAAAGAGCGCTGCATCGCACCGATGAATGGAACGAAACAATATAATATTAAAGAAGCTTCCCTTAAGATTTAAATTTTGCAATGATTGATTTCTATTGGCACTTTGTTCAGCCATTTATTAACTTTGATTTGAATAAATTCATTAACATTTTGAAACATTATTCAAAATCCAACTCAGGTCTACTTACGTGCTGGGTCGTTTCCTAAAAAAGGCAAATGGAGCGCTTTTCAAAAGTTTTTTTGTTAAACATTCTTCCAAAGCTAACCAAATCAAACATTTTTGATATCATTCGAAAGCATGCAATGGGTAGAAGCTTTTATAAGCGCAAAAGCTAATCGATTGGACAATTCTCAAAAAAGTTATGGACAGAAACGCTTTTTTAGCCATATCTTTTTTAAACTTTGACCTATTGCTTAGCTTTTGCGTTTAAAAGCTTCTACCCATTGCATGCTTTCGAGTGATATCGAAAATATTTGATTTGGTTAGCTCTAAAAGAAGTTATAACAAAAAAACTTTTGAAAAGCGCCCCATTTGCCCTTTTTAGAAAACACCCACCCTTGCCTTTTTTAGGAAACGACCTAGCACCGTCTACTTATAAGGAATTCTGCTCTTGGGTGCATGGGGGATCTCTATAATCTTGGAGATTTGTGCTTCGATTTGTCTGAAAATTTGCACAAAAATAAAATCCAGGGATACCACAATCGCCCGTTTGTGAAATTTTCAATTTCGGTCTAACAAGGGTCGAACGGTCTAACCGCCTAGAAAGAAGCGCCCCTTTTTGCCTACCATGTTGCAGTTGGAGGGGCAAAAGTGGTGTAAAGCGTGCTTTGGGTTTGGAGAAAGGGCACAACAAGACAAAATTTGGGTTCGACTGATCTAACATGCGTCCGGATAGGTCGAACCGCTCAAGAGTTATTCGAGGGACAAAATGTCGAAAAATCGGACTTTTTTTGGCTGTTTTGGGAGAAATTCACAAAAACGATGGGGTTTGCTAATTTATTATATAACGCAAACATCGATGAAAATAAATCAAATGGCCTTGACGACGTTAAAATGGTTCAAGAATATTTTGACAATCAGATCTGCATGATTTTATAATTATTGACCAAACGAAAATTTTAATATAATTAAAAATTAAGGAGAAAAATTGTGCCAAAGGTGTAAGTTGAGACACAGAAATTCTGACGGATACTATATTAAAAAAATTAAAATACCGCAAATGTTACCAAGATATCGAATAGTTAGTTATGATTTTGAATGCTGTGTTAGTAATTTTTTATAAAAATAATTAAAAAACAGTATTGAAGACAGATACTAAAATTGAAACGGGATATGAACATAATATAAATTTTATTTCTGCGAGGTCTACGTGTAGTGCTTGTGATGGGGCTAATAATGACTGCGATATTTGCGGACTCATGGGCTCAAGGCATAAAAAATGGTGTTTGGTTAATGTCGACAACCCTATTAAAAGAATTTTTAAATGGGGTTTATCATATGAAAAGTTTGAAACATATTTGTTATGCACATTACGCAGGTAAAATTCATTATAAAATAAATAATTATTATACATACAGGAAGATATATGCACATTTTGTTTTGCGCGAATTAGCTAATATGGGGCACACACCGGAATTGATTATATCAAACTTAAAAATATATCAGAAGAAATTTAAAAAATTGTACTTTAGAGATTTTTTGGTATTATCTCAAAACAACTTGGCCGATATGTCTAAAACCTTTGGATTAAAATACTCACCGAAATTATTCTTCCCTCATAATGTAATTCGGAAAAAACATTATGGTAAATTTTTTAAATTTTTTTGAACCAAAAATTTATTTCGGTAAAAAGCTTCCAAATCTTCCGCCGTTCAAAAATTATTATCCCGGTTCTTATAAAGAAGGCGAATATGAAAAATTTAAAATGGTATCAGAAATTTTAGAAGAACAACTTGAAATTTATTGTGGAAATGATACGGGAATTTTATTAAATGCAATCTTAAGAGGAGAAGAATATTTGTTGAAAGTACTAAGGATATCAAAACACCTCAAGGGTTTGACGTGTTAAAGGTACAAACAATAAAATTTTATACTATAAAATTGGCTTAAAGGATGCGACAACAATTGCTGGCGCGGCAAGCATATACATAAAAATGGGATTAAATTTATATTTTTAGGATTTAAAGTCAACCTATTTGTAATAATCAAAAACAATTATCGAATTTCAGGTTAGCAAAAAAAGAAATTATTGATAATGTTTAGGGGTGCGCATTTCATGGTATATTTAGTGACAATTTTAAAAATAATTTATCAAAAATGTTTTAAACCGTATCATTTATGCCCAAACGGAAAGTCAGCAGAAGAACCTTATTAAGACAGAAATGCAAAAATCAAAACATGTAGCAAAAAAATATAACTTAACCGTTGAAGAAAATTGGGTGCGTTTAAATTAAAAATATAATTAAACTTTTTATTATGAATGTGATGTGCGTGAAATGTTAAACCCAAGAAATAAAGGAAAATCTAATAAATTAATGAAAAATATTTTCGATGATTTTCCAGATAAAGGTAACTTGTCACTCGCTAAAAACAGATTAAAACGATTAGGACCGATTGATCCAAGAGACGCGTTTTCGGGCGGACGGACGCAAACACTTTGTCTTTACTCAAAAGCAGATGAGAATAATGAGATAAAAATGGCCGATTTTATTTCGTTATACCCTTAGGTAACGTAATGACGGTACTTTTTCCGTTACTAATTAAGCCTACGCTTTTTTAAGGTCTTTTAAACGTTTGAGTCATACCGCCAAAAATTGAAAATCCAATTACTTTCGTACTTTTTCAAAAACCGTAAAAAAATGCAAACATACTGACGAGGAATCAATGGTTACAAGTTGTTGCTAAGGACCCAGAACACAAATTATTGTATTCAGGCACAGGTCAGCTTTAATAAATTTTGTAAATTTTAAGCATTTTAGACAGCGTAATTTATCACCATCCGACGGGTAAAAATCCGATAAACTTCGGGGAATTTGTTGGGTGAAATCTATTAAACTGCAAAACGTGCTCGATGGTGGTATATGGCATAAAACTAAGATAGAGGTGTAGTCAAAATAATTCTAAATAAATAAAATACTTTTGTAGGCATTACTTTTAACAAGAAAAACAAACTCGTTCACGAAGAATTTAAGCAAATGATTCTGAATTACAAAGATTATAACAGAAAAATTTTTACTTATGAAAAATTCGGCCCGTAGCGTGACAGTTAAATTATAACAAGGAGTTTACAAAAAGAATATAAACCAATTAAAAGAAAGGAATAATTGCGTACCGCTTTATCCTTTAAAAATCCTCGTATGTTTTTGATATTTTGGCACAGGCTCATGTGTTTTGATTATGTAATCTTTTTGACAAAACTCGGTATAGGTTTATCTTTGAGTATCAGGACGGCGATTGGCACACTAGCATGTATGATGTTCAGCTTTTCGTTCTGATCCCGCATCAGAAAACCGTTGGTCGAAATAGCGACCTATTCTGGAAATATTTACATGAAACTCCGCTTAGAACTAGAAGGTATTTGTTATTAATAAGGCTCACGCCTTTCTATTTTAGTGTGGATAACTATACACAATTGGTGGCTTCGTGTAGATGGCGTTTTAATGATGAAAAATTTTTGTTATTAAACGAATAAATTTTTGTGCGTTTTATACATTTTAATATTTTTTAGAGACTTAGGGTTCGTTAGGCTTAGGCCTAAGCCAGCCTAAGCTTAAGCTAGGCCTAGGCAAAAAATGACGGACCAAGTAATTGATGTAAAAAATAGTACGATGTGAAACAGACGATCACCAGCCCAACCAACTTCACGTCATTTTGGAATTTCTTTTCGTGGCATTTCTAGCAATTACCAAATGAACCCCTAAATTTCTTGCAAATTTTATATTGTTGTATTTCAAATTTTTTATGCATTCATTTTTAGTTTTAAAAAAATACTGAATAAAAATGTTCCATGCTGGCGCCGAAACCAATCGGTTAACGTTAACCAAGCCGAAGCCTAAATTTCTCGGTTTTTTGCCTAAAACTGCCAACCCTAACCAAGAAACATGGAACTGATCAGGTGCTTCTGTTCTGATCTCGGCAATTAGATTAAATCATATCAGATAATTTTGTTGATTATATCACAGTGATCGGGACAAATCGGACAAACAAATAAAAATATTCGAGAAATTCAGAAATCATTAATTTTGGGGTTTCATTATGAACAAATTTAAGTTGCGCGGAAAATTTTTGCTGCTGAATGATCCGCTCGTTATGCCATTTAAAATGTTCGGTCAGCAAAATTATGTAAGTTCAAGCATTTAAACTGCTTCAAGCATTTAACAATGAAAATTTTTTATGCATTCATTTTTAGTTTAAAAAAAATACTGAATAAAAATGTTCCATGCTGGCGCCGAAACGTAGGCGCCGAAACGACCCGTTCCCAGATATTGGCAAAAGAGAGAAAACGGTGTGCAAAATAATAATTAAAATATAAATATGTTAAATGAATTATCGACCTTCACCAAATTGGCCAAAATTAGGAGCGCCGCTGCGCTCCTAATTTGCTTGAGGCAACATTTGAAAGCTTTAAGCTTTTAAAAGCTATTATTAAGCCAAGACTAGCAATTAGCATGAAAAGTTATTTCAATAAAGGTGCCTTTTCACACTGAACTTTTAAAAACGAATTGAACCGCTTGACCGCAATTAAAATTCAACTGTTGGTGAGGCAAGATGGAACCGGATTCCGGTTTACGAACATTCCCGATTTAAGCGTCTTAAAGTCCCCAACTTTTCAACCTTGGGCAGCATTTTTGGATGAATAATTTCTTTTAAAAACTGATCAAATACGGTATAATTCACAATACCGTAGCTTTTATTTACACTCAATTATAAAATCATTTAAAATAAATTTAAATATTGTTGAATGAATCATCGACCAACTCGCTCAATTGGCCATCGGTGGGGGAACATATCGTTTTTGTGATTCCAATTACCATAAATCTGTGAACAATTCATAAAAAATGAATTTGCATCGAAATTATTTTTTCCCCACACTGAAATCACCCATTCGTTCGTTCATTCATCCAATCATTGGACGGATTGAGCACTTCGATTTAGTCGTTTAGCGATTAATTTTTATTTAAAATATAAAATTTCAAAAGGAATTGAATGTGAAAATTTAATTCATTTTACTCAAAAACTCAAACATTCATTTAGCAAAATGGTTACTAAAACCAATTTTGCTATGATTATTTTCTGCTTTTGGATGCTTTTTCATACCGCGCAAGTGCAACAGGAAACAAACCCGTAAGGGATTCTTATTTATTTTATTTTTAATATAAATTTCTTATTTTTTAATAGGACTCGATTGACCGGACTTGGTAAGAACTGTTCCACGATCCCCGTCGATCTGCTGGACCAATGCTTCCCGCACGAGGAATCGAAAACGTTCGGAATCGAATTTCGCCTCCCGCCAACGGGAGGAAAATGTGACGATGGGTTCGATCGAAAATGACCTAAAAAAATCGAAAATTCAAAAATTGCTTAGCCTGATCATCTGCTATCTCGGCTCGCTGGCAACCCGGACATTGGACAACTCGCACAGCATGAATGGCTTGACAGTCAACTCCAAGCTGTTCAACGTGGACAACGCCGTCAATGTATGGCGTTTAGAGCATTGGACAAATTTGAATATTCAAAAAATTTACAGAATGCTTTGGGCAAGTACTGCGCGGGCTTAAACTTTTCATGGCACGGCATCAAAGTTCGGACTGAGAAATTGAATGGAAAAAGCATCATGAAGCTGAGCACATCGCTTCTCGGACTTGGAGATGAGGAAAGGTAAAAACTCCGAGAATCTTGAATTAAAGGATTCTATTCAGCTTCGAAATTGACGCCCAACGCCAATTGTTCATTCATTTTGGCAATGAAAATTACTTTTTTGCTTATGTAACGGCCGATGGAGGTGATTTTCTTATAATTAAAAAAGAAATAATATTGATTTTTAATTTTTAGGAGAACCTTTTGAAATTGCGCGAGACAAAGCTAAACGAGAAGCATTCACTGAATTGGCTCCAAAAGGTGCGCATCTGAAGGATTTTGTCGGCTTTTGGACTTTGGGCCTGGACATGCTGCCGTGGATGGACCACGACGTGGAGCTGTTCGTCAACCGTTCCTGCAGCTGTTCCATGGAAGCTTGGGTAGACTTTGATTAAGCCTGATCAGATTTGATTTTGTAATCAAAAAAGTTCATCCGCCCGACCGATCGAGTGCCAAATGACCCGAAAGAGCCATCAACCGGAATCGGAGGACCAAACGTAAACTGCATCGCCAACACAACCATGGAAGTGCCATTGAACAACAGTCTGAAAGCTAACCATCTGATCCGGATCCAAATGTTAATCGATGGAAATGTTCTCGATAATAGCATTAGCTTCGAGCTTCTGGATTTGAGTAAGTAATTCTGATGCCAAATGTTAAATCAGCGAAAATGGGACAAACCGTCGACTCAGCAAAGGGCGACAAATGGCCGACTCTCCTTAAACATTTCCAATTTGCGCGTGTCGACATTTTGCCATTTTTTTAATCGGAGTTTGATGAATTTTAGGCAAAAAAAACTCACCGATGACATTCACAATTTCGACGCGGCAAACTTCAACCATTGAAATGAAAGGGGTTAAAAATATTTGTTACAAAATTTGTGGCAAAATTTTTGTTTTTTTTTAAAGTTATCTGATCAGATGAAAAGGAAGCAGAATGGGGTAAAAACATTTGATACATTTTTTGGCAAAATTTTTGCATTTTAAGTCTGATAAGAATAATGTGACGGCTGCGTATCTGCCAAAAGGAAATGGCACTTGTCACGCAGACTTCATCATTGCTTTTACCGAGTACAGCTACGGCATCGTGATGAACAAAAAGCTTTTGGATGCCAAAGAATTTTTCTTGGGAAATTGGTGGAACGGATTGCAATTCAAAGACATGGCATACCTTCGGGTCAGTTTTTTATAGAGTTAGACGGGATCGGGATTCCGGTTTTTGAAAAGTCGAAATCCCGGTCTCGGTTTAACTTTTACGATGCCGGTCAATCTCGGCTCCGCTTTCAACTCTAGTTCTTAATGATCAAAATTAAAGTTGTTGGGTCTTTTCCTCGGTTAACCGAACCGAACTGATAACCAAAACTGAGGCTTTTGCGGCGAAAATTTCTTATGAAAAGTGCACTAAAACAAAATGTACCCCTAAAAATCGGAATCCAAAAATGCACACCTTGACCACATTTTGAGTAACTATTTTTGTTATAAATAAGAATATTAAGAAAGTATTGAACGGCAACGGCGGTGCCGGAAATTTTTTTTTTTTGTTTACTTAATAATTTAGTAATTTTGTTATGAAATTTTATCCAAAATTTTACACAAAACGATCCTCCATTAAATTCCAAAAAAGACTCACTCCAAATTCTTATTTTCAAAAACATTTCTTCTAAATTGAAACCAATCGATTATCGTTAACCAAGCCGAAGCCGAAATTTCTCGATTTTTTGGCAGAAACTTCCAAGCCTATCCAAGAAACATAAAAAACTGATCAGTGTTTCTGTTCTGATCTCGCCAATAAGAATTTGATCATATCAGATTATGTATTTGGTTGATTATATCAATCGGAACTGATGGGACAAACAAATAATTCGAGAATTCAGAAAGCATAATTTTTGGGGTTTCATTATGAAAATTTAAGCTGCGCGGTCAATTTTTGCTGCTGACTGATCCGATCGTTATGCCATTTTTTTATGTTCAGCAAAATTATGTAAGTTTAAACATTTGAATTGTTAATTAGTAGGGCTGGGATTTATATACTCCAAAAAAGAGCCAAAAATGCCGAAATATGCTCGAAATATGCACCAAAAATGGCACTTTTAGTGCACTAATTTGCTAAACTACTTAAATTTTTTCTCCTTTTAACGTATTAATAAGTAGATTTACGCGTATTTTTTTGGTATTTTTGGAAAGTTGAACAAATTTGAAAAAAGTACCGGAATTTTAACCGCCAGGCCAGTTCAGTTTGCCATTTGGCGATCTCAGCGCCAGGCAGCCATTTCAGCGCCGACATTTTTTATATTTATTTTTTTACGCGAAAGTTCAATTTTTAGGCATTCTTTTCAAAAATGACTAAAAGTCCATAGTTAAAGATCAATTTTTTTTCAAAAACAGCCAGAAATCAACAAACCAACGCGAAAAGGCTATTTTTGGGCTGTATTTATCAGAACATGTAAGCACTAAAAACATAAAAAACATATAAATCCCAGCCCTATTAATTAGTTTTTAAATTAATTGAAAAAAAAAATGCCATTTTTTGATAATTATATTCGTTTAGAAGCCAGAGAAATATAAACCTCCACGAGGTGCACGCATTCCCAACCTTCAAAAAAACACAAAAGTGACCTTCCGAGTCAAACTGCATTCACTTGACAATGACTTTAACATTTCTTTTTTGCACAACCGAATCGAGTCGTCCAAACCGGGGGATTTGAGTATGTCTATTCGGGGATACTCGAAAATGCCGTTCTAGCTTTGGGATACTCGAGAATGCCAGTATAACTTTGGGATCGAGAATGCCGGTCTGGCTTTGGAATACTCGAGAATGCCGTTCTAGCTTTGAGATACTCGAGAATGCCGTTCTAGCTTTGGGATACTCGAGAATGCCAGTATAACTTTGGGCTCGAGAATGCCGCTCTGCCTTTGGAATACTCGAAAATGCCAGTATAGCTTTGGGATCGAGAATGCCGGTCTGCCTTTGGGATACTCGAGTGTCTAACTTTTAAAATTTAAAAAAAAAACGGAAGTCCGCACTATTGGGGGGGGGGGGGGGGGTTGGACATCAAACAACAAAATCTTTTCAGTTGGTGCAGAAATACTAAGAGTGAATGTGCGACCGGAGACGAATCAAATATTTCTGCAGTCTTATAAAGTTTAATAATTTTTATTTTTATTATTTAATTTATTGTTAATTAAGGAAGGAAAACCATTGGATGAGGGCGACATTATCACCTTGAAGAAATACAACAAAACATTAGAAGCCGAAAAAGCCTACGAATTTTACATCGTCACGGGCTCCGATCGATTCAACATCGCTCTGGACGGCATCACTATATGGGACCAAAACAATCCTTTGCCCATTTGGGCCACAAATTTTGTGCGGGCAAGTGCCAAATAAAATTATTCCAAAAATGATGGCATTTGCCAAAGACTATTTACTTATTTAGGTTGATGGAAACATCACATTGCTGGGAAAGCCCGCGGGGTATAGAGGAAAAGTAAAAATTCCAATTTAAATTTTAAATGACAAAACATCCCCCCATTTTAGTTGGACCCATTTAAATTTTCCAACTTCACCATACATTTAAAATCACTGCTCGATTACAACGACGTAATCCAGCTGAGGTTGAAGAATCATGGCAAAGCCTTCAGCATTCTTCTGCTACATGATGCGTTGGAAGCGAATAATGAAAGTCGGTGGTTGCTTTTGGTTAATTATTAATGTTTAAAAATGTTAATGGTTGTCTACTGATCAGAAACATGCAACCAGGTCCTTCTCTGATCATAGAGCTGCAATCGGACACTGATCTGATCAGAGACCTGCAATCGGATTTTGATCTGATCAAAAACATGCTCGGGTCCTTCTCCGATCAGAGAGCTGCAATCGGACCCTGATCTGATCAGAAACATGCAATTAGGTCCTTCTCTGATCAGAGCCATCAAACCTGTCTGATCAGAGTCGGATACTCTGAGACCTGCAATCAGACCGGAATTTAATTCTAATCTGATCATAGACCTGCAATCGGATCCTGATTTGATCAGAGACTTGCAATCGTTTCAAAAAAAAAATTGCAATCAAAAGAGTAAGAGAGCTACATTCAGTTGGTGACGTTGTGCTGAAAGTGACCTTCGAATTCAATGAAACCACTTGCAGCCTCTCATGCTCTTACTTACTCAACGCGGAAGCGGTAAATTCGTCAATGCTTACCCACAGAGGGCATTTATTTATTAGTAAAATTTGCAAATTGGTAGCCCCTCGGGCGTGAATCGAATCCTCCACCGCTTTGGATTTCAAAATGCACGAATTCGATCATTACTTGCCTTTCCGTTGTAATTTTGTGCTTTTTGACGATTTTCAGCCCATAAATGATTTTTATAAATTTTGAATTATCGAAACATTGTTCGAATTCGGGGTTTGGGGTTCGGAATTAATCGAAATTGATGTTAGTTATAATTGGAATCGACGTCCCTGAATACACTCAGAAACACCTTTTTTCTTGTAATTTACCATTTCTGTTAAAAATTGAAGAAAAAAACATGAAAATTTTTAACACAAAATGCGCTATTTTTTAATTTTCCCGGAAGCGCCGCACATTTTAATTCCGATATTCAAACGTTTTGTCAACAAACAATTTGTCAAAAACGGAACTCTGACACTTTTTTGAATTTTATTTTTTCAGGTCAAGAATGCCACTGCCAAAGATAATTACCGAGAACTTACTGCAAGCGTTCCTGGCCGACTGAACCAATATGGCCAAGACTTCAACATGGACATCACGGCTTTGAACGACAGTTTTAAAATTTATATTAAAGAAGTCAATTTGACACATTTTTGCCCTTATCCAAAAAGCAATGGCACTTTATATCCGCCGTGGGCCGTTGATTATATCCGGGTAATGTTTTGTTTGTCTAAGTTTTACTTACTGTCCAAAAACGGCAGCACACGAAATTCGAAGAACTTTCCTTAATTTCGGTGCTGAATTGTCCGCCGGCGACGAATTGTCCGCCGGCGGTGAATTGTCCACATTTACGGCTTTATTTAATTTAACTGATTAATTATAAACAATTTTTTTAGTTCGAAGACGATGTGCAAGTGCATGCAATGAACGTAACGCATCCACCATCTTCCGAGCAACGAATCTTTAAGCAAATCACTGGCACGAGAGACTTGGTGAAAGCCGACTATCTGATCATTGTGAAATTGGCGATCAGGGGAGATTTGAAAGTCAGCTCTAGTGTGACCATTAACCTCTTCCACGAGGCGCTAGAATTGCACAATAAAGGTGGGTGAAATGATCTGAATCGATTGATCAATGTTCAGAAGAGTCTGCAAATCTAAATAAATGATCTCGAGCTGGGGCCCTTTGCTCGTCTTGGGGTTAAGTTAACCCGGGTTTATTCCCTCCCTCCCTTCAACTTTTTACTCTTATTGCTTTGGGAAATTTTTTACTTATTTCAAAACAAAATAAAATAATTTGAAAATATGTTTAAATAACGTAAGATGATTTAAAAACTCAGTTTCTAAGTGAAAACTTATAAATAAATTTTTTTTTCGTTTTTTGTTTTACAAAAACTGTGTCGATTTAAATTAAAAATCCGCTATAAATATAAATTGATAAAAAATGTATTTAAAAAAATGAATTAATTTAATTTTACCATTTATTTATCGAAAATAAATCGTTAACCCTGCCTCGTAGCAAAAATAAACCCGGGTTAAGTTTCGTTAACCCGGGTTAAAGAAGCGATAAACCCAGGTTAATAAACCCGGGTTAAGAACCCAAAGACGAGCAAAGGAATTTTGGTAATACTAAAGATGGGCCCCCCATTTTTCAAAAAAAAATTTGTTTTCAAAGTCGTTTAAGATTTTTTAGGGGTATTCGAGGGTGTAGTGTCCGAATCTGACCTCCATTTTGACCAATTTCTGATCCCCGGACCCAAATTCGAAAATTCAAAAATTTCCAAAAATCAATTCTGGCCTCGAAATTGTTCAAAACCCAGAAAATTACATCGAATAGACAAGTGTCCGGGATTCGAAATTGGTCAAAATGGAGGTCAGATTTGGACTCTACACCCTCGAATACACCGAAAAAATCATGGATTTTTTGGAACGATATTTGTTAAGAAAATTTGAAATTAGCGTTTGGCGACGGGAGTCTCGTTCCTGTTGTGTCCAACGAGAACATAGATGCGCAAGGAGGGGGGGGGTAGGGGGGTCAGACCCCCCCCCCTCCCCCACCACGCGCACTCGGGCACCTCCCCACTATACCACCTCGCACCAAAATTCCAAAATTTTGAAAAAGAAAATTTTTCTTAGCGTAGGAAAAGAAAATAGAGAAATAACATATTTCAACGCACCCGTAATTTTTTATCCCATTTCTAGTGGAAATTAAGGTTTTCGTTCTAATAAATAAAGGTCAAAATATCCGTGTCCATATGTATCTGTCTTATTTTTAAAATTCCATATCCATCTGTATCCCCGGGTATATCCGCGGATATTCGGATATCCGTGACCACCCCTCCTCCTAAATAATTATTTCGATCTGATCAATGTTCCGGGTGATCTGAGAACCTGAACCAAAGTAAATAAATGTGATCAGTATCCTGTTCAGAATCTGAAAGACTCAAACTTCTCGGGTTCTTTTTCTCAATTTAAAAAGAACTTTAAAAAATTTGTACCTTTGTAATTTTTAACGTATTTTAAGTTGGAAAGACGGTTATGAAAGTGATGCTTAATGTGACTGCGCTCTATTTCAGCAGTTCGAAGGTTTTTATATAATTTATTTTGATTTTCTTCAGAAATTGTTTACAATAAAAACCCTTAAAAATTTACTTTTTTAGCAGCTCATCAACAACTCTTCCAACGAACAAAATTGTACTAATGGAAAGCTGGACAAGGAATTGAAGGAGTTGGAAATCCGCGTCATGGGCAAAGGCTTCTTCAATGTGACGGTGAAAAACGACAACGACAACACGACGTGCACTTACAATGACGGGCTCCCAGAATGGGCAGTCCAATACATTACAGTAAGAATGTTTTATTTTCCAAATATTTCACAAAGAAACAGATGCCAAAATTTGAATAATTAAATTTATAGTTCGAGCACAACGATGTCACGCTGTTCAACCCTCCGAATATAACCTGCGTCCCGGAAAAGCGATGTATGGAAGCGAACAATGGAACGGAACAATATAATGTTGATAAAGCTTCCATTATAATTTAATTTGGCTTTGATTGATTTTTATTGGCACTTTGTTCAGCCATTTATTTAATTTCATTTGAATAAACTCATAACCGTTTTGAAACATTATTCAAAACACCAAAGTGAAGAGGGCTAGGCTTGATACAATTCCAGACAATTTGCCAAGTCTGGGAGCCTCTGATTTTGATTATTTGCACGAGCTTTGCTCTGTTATGCAAATCTTTAACTGAGAAAAGAAAAGGTAATAAAACTATATACTCATGAATAATTATTAGAGACGAGATTTTAGGGACTAAAAAACGTGAAAAAGGACATATAATAGGGACTAAAAAGCTCAAAAAGTGGCAAATAGGGACTAAAAACTGCCAAAATAGGGACTAAAAAGCTCAAAAAGTGGCAAAATAAGGACTAAAAAGCTCAAAAAGTGCAAAAAAATGACCCTGACTCCCATATTTACCCTCAGCTGCGGATAACCTTAGCCGTTACCCGCTTCTTTGAATACCACTGGAAAAAGGTACATTTTAAAATGCAAATATTATTAAAGTAGGTATTTTAACATTAAATTTTACAATTTATTGAAAACGGTTGTTTGTTATTATTATTTATCAATTCATCTTTTGAGAGTCAATTTATTATGTAATTTTTACTCAAAGATATTTATTTAAAAATTAAATTATGTCAGATGAAAGAGAAGGTTTTATTCTATTAGTCCCACTCAAAATTAATTTTTAAATCCGCAATTCTGCAAATTTCCCATATTGCAATATTTTTACTACCCAAAATTTCTTAAGAAAAATTCAAAATTTTTACAAAATTTTTTTGTTTTTCATTTTTTATAAATTTTTGAAAATATTTGAAAATCATAAATTAGGTGTGAGAAGAAAACTGTCAAAGATTGACGAATTTTTAGGATTTCACGCAAAAATGACTGAATTTGGTCAGTTTTAGTTTATCAAGATTTTGGCACTTTCTGGACGCTGCTCCAAACTTTGGAGTGGATGAGTTCTATGGGTCGCCATGTCGTTGAGCTCCCGTTCCCTGATTTGTAAAGGAAACGTAATTATTTGAGAAAGGACGAGTGTATTTTACGTAAAGATAATCCTCTGGTATGTCAAATTTTTTAGCAAAAATATTTTTTGATCCGGCGGATGCATTTGGTGAAATTGGATCCTTAAAACAGAACACATAAGTCAGCTCAAGAACTTTTAATAAACTTACGAATATGATGGATTGATAATGCTCGATGCCATCGAACCAAATCACTATAGGATTTACAACGGTTCTTTCCATAAGAACGCCCTGCGGAGTCCGTTGTTGTACCGTGAAGTTGTTCAGTTGAACATGAGGAATGTTGCGTGTCATTCCCTAAAATGAAAATTCGAAAATTTAAAAAATTAAATGCTTAATTATCCACCATGTAGGCTCCGTCTGGAAAACGCACATCAATACGTTGCTTTATTGATGTATCGTCCCAATTAGGCATTTTTTTACGAAGAATTTTATCTCCAGCAATTGGTCGCAGAATGACCACCGGCCTCTGTAACAAAATTGCTATTGTGTGTGCGTCGTCAAGTTGAGCCCATCTTCCACTGCTATGTCGCGCCGAGGTTTCAATATGCTTGGAGTAGGCCTTGAGTGTTTGGTTATACCTAGAGTCCGGTAAATAAAATTGTTTGAACGAGTTCAAATTAAGCGTGAACGGGGGAATTTCAAATTTAACGGGACGGGAATCCCACACGGGATTTCCGTGTTTTCTCCGTTTCTGCAAAAAATCCCGTTCGGCAAAGAAGCTGGAACGTGCCGAGAACCCCGCACTTATCCTGCGAAAATACCGTTCCCGCCAATCTATATTAGTACCAAAGGTCGGATGGTGATTCCAAAAGGAGCTGACTGAGCTCATGCGTAAAGTCGGCATGAGTCCTATGGCGCTTTCGAGGGTAGAAGTCTGTATTCTTGAGAATAGCGCGCAAAATGTGACCAGAGGCTTTACGTAGCGCGTCTGCTTTTTTCCTGGAGTCAACCCGAAACAGTCCAAAGCAGATGGCTCTGTAAAAGTTTAGAATTGTTCTTAATTTTAACAATCATACACAATCCGGAATTGACCCCAAACAATCACATCACAATGCCCGCAGAAATGCTTAGACACTACACATGTGTATCCCTTACACCCCCACTCATTTCCCCGTTTCTAACATTTAGCGATTCGCGTCGAACGCATAGCTCAATTTAAACTTGTCCAAGCAGGACAATTTGTGCTCATTATAAGGCCCAAATAATGCACATTTATACTACCGCTGGCCAACTCTATCGGTTTATCGGCCCCCTGCCTAGATACAGCTCGATAAAAGAGGGGGCTCAAATTTTGCTTAGAGGCTCTTGTGAAAACAATTTTTTGATCCGACGCCTATTTCAAATGTTATACAGAGTATATCCGTTTAAAATGGTTTTTAACCGGTAAAAACAGTCTCCATCTCCTTGGACATCGACGCAGCTAACAGTCTGACGATTTGCTTGTTCAACAATTACAGTTGGATTAACTGCAAATGATGGTGGTGCCGATGCTTGGCTTTTGGACGGTTTGCTAGCTACTGACGTCCTCGGTGTTGATGTCCGTGATGACACAATTTGACGTTTAGCCTTCAATAATGTTAAAATTAGAGCAATCAACGAATAGTTTAATGGTAAATATCCCAGTTAGTTGCCTCCCTTTTAGTTAAAAAAATGCGTTCCAAATTTCAAAACTGGAAATAAAGTACCGATTCAATGAGATCCTTATACAATTTCTTGTCACTTTGACGTAAGCAAACCAATGCGATTTGCTGCACTTGGTGTTCATTTGCGTTTGTGTTAAGCCAATTCAAAATAGCCTCTAATGCAGCCACTGCGGCCAATTCATTTGGAAATCCATTAATTCCAGTTGAAATATTTGGAAAAGCCTTAAATACCTTTTTAGCAAATGCCCATCGACACACACTCTTTTACAATTGTTTGCCCTCCTTTCGCAATTAAGGCATTCAAAGATCGTGTGTAGCACAATTTAAGCGCCAAAGTGTCTTCAGCAGATGGATTTATGCCTTGGACAATTGGCCCAACTGCGTGGGCAATGACTATAAAGAGCATATAATTGGTACGTCGACATTTCGCCCACCCGACATTTCATCAACTAAGCAAAAACATGACATTTCATCCTTACGTTCAGATGTGTACATCTTGCCACAGTTTTATTTTTGCTTAATGGATGAAATGTCGGGTGGTGAAAATGTCATCTTGCCGAAGATATTTTCATTGTGCAACAACGAGAAAAACAGTTTTTACATTGAACGTTTTTGCGCAAATTCCCAAATGCATCGGTGACGACAACAGAACCGGGAGTGTAGTCACTTCCATTGGATATTATAAAGGTGTTGAGTACAAGTTCAAGCAAGTCCATATCTGGTTCACATGCTCTATGGATTGCATCATTAATTCCATCACCGTGCCTCAGTTGGCTATTTGCATCAGTAACAATGATGGAGACCTTTTGCTTTGTTATGTCCCCGCTGACCACATTGATTTTGCGGAGTTGGTCAATGGTGATGTTTTGAATGTCCAAGTAAGGGACATCAAATATTTCGTTTCCCAATACATTAAAGCATTTTAAGCCGGCAAATAGCGTGCCCACCAAACAGAATGCAAGAAAACCGAATATTTTCATTTCAGCAAATAAGATTGGTTTAAGCTTAATAAAACATCATTTAAAATAATGCATAAACATTTCGATCTACCTGATTTATCAAAAAAATGTTGATGACAAACCTATTAAGTGGGGAAAAGAGAATAAAGAATTGAGGCGATGGCACGGCAAAGAATGATAAATATGGCCAAAAGTGGCCATATAATTGGAGAATCAAATTTGCACGTGAGCAATCAATACAATGCATGGGCTTTCTGCATTTGTAATTGTTTCTTTATGATTGGATTTATATGGCATGACACAAATGAATTTCAAATTATATTGGGAAGCATGGGGGATATCAGTGACCAAATGGCACGGCGCCTCTTTTTTTAATCATTGTATGTAAATTAGCCAGTAATTTTTGCCAAGAATGAAAGAATCGTCGAAATAACACTTGGAACTTTTTGTGTAATTATTTAAAAGCTTTATGAATTTTTTCACATCATTTAGAGAGATGAGACTGTGGCATGCCACAATTATATTGGTAAATGAGTAATAGAAGCGATAGCAATAGAAATTATTTTTGACACAGCTGGTTGATCAATATATTTATTATATTTGTATATTTAATAATTCGCCCTAAAAAAGGGACGTTTCCAAAAAATTCTAGAAAGTTTTGAAAGTATTATGGTAGAGGGGATGCATGATTTCGGATTTCGGGGTTGGCCATGTCGGGGGTCGGGGGAGGCCAAATTGTCGGGATCGCGCGCGAGGCGGGGGTGAAGAAAATTTTGTTCATAAAATTTTTTTTTCCATAAAAATGCCAGCAATAAATCTTCACTAGGCAAGCATAAAATATATAATTTTATTTTTAAATCCGTTCATTTTTGTAATTTGGGTAAAAAATATATTTGTGGATATGTCGTCATGTCTGATTTAGCCCAAAAACTCAGAATCACAATAGGAAATCACCCAAAACTTTTTGAAAGTAGAAAAATTTCACTAGCGATTTTTCTCTAAAAAAATTGAGAAAAAGTGGGGGGGGGGGGGGTTTAAGCCTTATACTATTGGAAAGCTCTAGATACATAGAAGCTGTTTGTAAGACTAAACTACCTAAGCAGTAAATCAAAGTTTAAAAAAGTTATGATCAGTGAAAATGCCCGATTTTTGGCTTTACATTATAACTTTATTAAAACTTCTCAAACCACTTGGGTTTTGCTTTTATTGCTTTTTCTACTCATTTAGAGCTTTCGAATGACATAAGGCGTTACTGATTTAACACCATTTTTTTAATAATGCATGCATGAAATTACTTCATAAATATATGTGGCGGATTTAAGAAATGCCGATGGAGACGGAATTTAAAAAACGACCCTAGCACGGTGACGAGGGGTAGAGATTTCTGTGAGCATTCTATGGTGGAGAAAACAATTTCTAAAACTTTAAAATATTTCAGGTTTTTAAAAATATTTTTGGCAATATGTACAAATTTTTGGACTTTTATTTGCTCACGAGGGGAACAACCCTTGCTGTGAGTACTCAGATTACTTTGAAACTATGCCTATCGTACTAGAGCAACCTCGATTTACTTTTCTAAATTTTTGGCTTTTTTGGCCCGCCAACACAGTGAAGGGTCGAAAAATGCAATTTAAATTTTTGCATGTTTTCTTGAAAAACCACTGCGCAGGGACTTAAAAAATCATATTTCAGCTCAAATTTGGTCGAGCTCTAAGATTTTTGCATCATAAAAATGAGAAAAACAGGGAGAATTTTATAAAAATAAGAATGAATCACTAGCTTTAAAAAGTTTGTAAATTTAAACGGTAATAGTGGCGATGGTCGCCCCCGCTCATCCCTTTTTTTAAAATAACTTTTTTTAAAACCCGGAAAAAGGTGTTTCTAAGGCGGGGCCGTAGAATCCATATCTGTCTTCTGTTTCGGCCGATTCCGAACCGCGGACAAGATACTGCAATAAATCGACTTTGAAAAAATTGAATTCTTTAAATATTCGAATTCGGAGTTTAGATTTAGAATCGGCCGAAACGGAGATCAGATTTGGATTCTACGCCGTCTCTCCCGAGTGTGAAAAAAAATTATTTTGTTAAAAATTAGTTTGTAAAAAACTTGATATTTAAGGGTACGTTTTTCGTTTCATTGCATTATTCTTAAGAAAATTTGTGAAAAAGTGCCCAAACCCGCATTTTTAAAAACAAAAACGTAAAAAAATTGTTTTCTAATGTCGATAAAATGTTTTTTATAGGCTTTTTCTGAATACCGAATTCGAACATTTTTTTAAATTTAAAATTTTCTAAAAAACAATTCCGCCTAAAAATCACTTAAAACAACAACAGGCAAGTAATGATCGGATTCATGATCGATTTGTCTCATCATGAGCTGTCGATTGATATCAAATTTGTGTAGATTGGTGCGCAGAAAGTCACAAAATTTAGGTAAAAAAATAACCATTGACTAAGTTTAAGTGGTTCAAAACCCGGTTTAAATTCAGTTCCTTTTTTTGCACGGCTTGTTGAGGCAAAGCGATCAGGCACTATCATTTAGGTATGCCTGTTGGAGTGAGGCGTTCACTCCAGTTCACACCATGCCTTTGAAAAATTTATGGCCAAATGGGATAATCGAGAATGCCGGCAGCTTTGGGATACTCGAGAATGCCGGCAGCTTTGGGATACTCGAGAATGATCTATCCTTTTCAGTTAGTGCAACAATAGAAATAAATTTAATTTGTTTTCGAAAATCATTTTTTTCGGAATCAATATGTTTTAGAAATCAAACATTGACTTAATTGTTCAAACTAATTTTGAAGTTCAATAGACAATAACATTTTAGATATTATTTTTGAAACGGTTTTAGTATTAGAAAATTGAACTAACATTAGCCAGTCCTCCCTTAACTTTAACTCAAACTCTCGACTCTCCTTTATTTGTCTTTCAATCAAAGGAAATGCGAATAAAAGGAGGGGAGACGAATAATCGAGCGGATTCACCCCGATCACCAAAAAGCCCAATCATAAACGAACACTGCGGAGTGATTTAGCCCAAGGGCGTACCCAGGGGGTGGGGGCTGGGGGGCTACAGCCCCCCCCCCCCGAAAATTTTTTTGAGAGAATAAAACCAAAGGGTGGACCTTTTCTTTTGCAAAATTTTGTAATTTTTGGACAAAATTGCCTAACGAATGAGTCAAAAATTCAAATTTCCTCCGGCGGCGCCTATCGGCACCGCCGACTCACATCCCTCAAAAAAACTTGCATTTTTGAAAATCGGCAAAATTTCCGAAATTTTTTAAACAAAAATTTTAAAAGTTCCAAACTTTGAACTTTTTTGGGGAAAATTGCTTAACAAAACTGCAATAAAATCCAAAAAAGCAACTCTATAGATTGACTTTTTTCAAATTAGCCCCCCCCCCCCCCGAAAAATGCTCTAGGTACGCCCTTGATTCAGCCCACAACAAATGTTCGGGGGAGGAGCAAGAAACATAACGGAATGGATTGGAGAAAAGCCGTTAAAGTAAAAAAGGAGAATATAGGGGTAATGGTGGGATTGCGTTGTCGGTTGGTGGAAATCTGTCAAAATAAAAATAGAAAATGCCAGTAATTTTTATAATCGTGTTTTCAGATCAAGCAAGTGTCTTTTTTGACGGTTCACTTGAAACAGCCGGGGAACGGCACGCCGTTTCTGTCGGCAAACTTCCAAAGGTGTCCACGGACATCGTTCCCGTTTCCACTCCTTGCGATTGATGCTCTTAAAAACCATCGAATGTTTCTTAATGTAGTTAGCGGCCGCAGTAAAAACCCCCTTCGCATCTTTTGCAAACCAGATCAGTATTGGCAAAACTCTGTTTTTTACATTAATAAAATAGAAGAATAGGCATAAAGGAAAAACTCGATTGTTGTCTACAAATTTTTTTTACCGTTAATTTCCTAAAATTTCAATTACTGTTTTCTGGATGCCCCCATCCAAACTGGGGTGGATGGTGTTTATATCGTTGACCTCTGCCACCCCGATTTATAGGGGAAGAATATTTATTTGTGCTCAACTCCAAGGACCTGGCGGGTGCTGTTGTTGTTGGTGTGGTGCCTTGTTTCCGTGAAGAAAATCCTCTGGTATGTCAAAGTTTTGAGCAAAAATATATTCTGATCCGGCGGATGCATTTGGTGAGTTTGGATCCTTAAAACAGAACGGTATCTATCCAACTCGCTACCTGCCAACTCGCTCCATACTTTTTCACTTGTTTCAAAGTTAACTAAATCAAATTACAATCTTTTAATTTTTGATAGTATTGTCAGCTTTAGATTGATATCAAAAATCTATAATTTAGTTAGCTTTCAAAAAAGTTTTAAGGAACACAACTTTAAAAAGTAAGGAGGTAGGGTAGTAGCGAGTTGGGAGCCGTCCAAACAGAACACAATAAATCAGTCTAAGAACATTTTGAGAAACTTACGAAGACGATGGATTGATAATGTTCAATGCCATCGTACCAAATCACTATAGGATTTACAACGGTTCTTTCCACAACAGCGTCCTCCGGAGTCCGTTCTTGTACAGTGAAGTTGTTCAGTTGAACATGAGGAATGTTACGTGTCATCCCCTATTATATTTGAAAATTTATTTTAAAAACGAAGTGCTTAGTTATTCACCATGTACTCTCCGTCTGGAAAGCGTACATCAATGCGTTGCGTAATTGATTTATTGTTCCATTTAGGCATCTTATCTCGTAGAATATCATCTTCAGCAATTGGTCGCAGAATGACCACCGGTCTTTGTAGCAAAATTGCTATTGTGTGTGCGTCGTCAAGTTGAGCCCATATTCCACTGCCACGCGCCGGGTTTTCAATATGCCGAGAGTAGGCCTCGAGTGTTTGGTTGTACCTAGAGTCTGGTAAAATAAAAATGCCGGGAACGAGTTCAATACGGGGTTTTTTAGTTCTCGGTAAAAAATCCCGCTTGGCAAAAAAGGCGGAAACGGGACCAGGAATCCACTACTTTTCACGAGGGAATCCCGTTCCCGCCGAACGCTAGTTGTACCAATGGTCGGATGGTGATGGCAAAAGGAGTTGACTAAGCTCATGCGTAAAGTCGGCATGACTCCTATAGCGCTTTCGAGGGAAGAAGTTTGGATTCTCGAGAATAGCGCGCAAAATGCGACCAGAAGCTTTACGTAGCGCGTCTGAGTTTTCCATTGAGTCAACTCGAAACAGTCCATAGCAGATGGCTCTGAAAGTTTAAAATATTATTCTATAGTTAAGCGGAGGCAAAAAAAACAATAAAAACGAGACTTGCTCGACGAGTTGAGCACGAAAATATAGGTCTATGTGGAAATGGCGTTTTGAAAAATAGACATTTGAGTATACCAATACTGAGTAAAAAAATGCCGAACTAGCTTCTTCAGATGCCTAAATTAGGTTCGAGTCTATTTTAGACGAGTCAAATAATCGTTAAAACGACGAAATTTCTGACAAAAAACCATATGTTTTTGTCGCGCATAACTCGCTAACAAAGCTTCAGAAAAATGCGTAAACCCTAAAATCTTCCGGTCTAATTATAAAGTATATCCGTTTTTAAATTTTGTTAGGTTTTAACCGGTAAAAACAGTCTCCATCTCCTTTGACATTGACGCAGTTAACAGTCTGCCGAATTGCTTGTTCAGCAATTGGTGTTGGAGCCTTTCAATTAATGTTAAAATTAGAGCAATCAACGAATAGTTTAATGGTAAATACCCCAGTTAGTTGCCTCCATTTTAGTTAAAAAAATGCGTTCCAAATTTCAAAACTGGAGTATTACCGAATAAAGTTCCGATTCAATTAGATCCTCATACAATTGCTTGTCACTTTGACGTAAGCAAACCAAAGTGATTTGCTGTACTTGGTGTTCGTTTGGGCTTGTGTTAAGCCAATTCAAAATAGCCTCTAATGCAGCCACTGCGGCCAAATCTTTTGGAAATCCATTATTTCCAGTTGAAATATTTGGAAAAGCCTTAAATAGAGTTATAGAAAATGGTCCACAAACACAATTTTTTACAATTGTTTGCCCATTTTTTGCAATTAAGGCATCCAAAGATCCTGTGTAGCACAATTTCAGCGCCAAAGTGTCTTCGGCAGATGGATTTATGCCTTGGACAATTGGGCCAACTGCGTGGGCAATGACTATAAAGAGAATTTAATTGGTATGCTGCCATTTTGCCCACCCGACATTTCATCCACTGAGCAAAAATATGACATTTCATCCTTACGTTCGAGTGGGGGTCGTTTGGGCCCCGCCGTTTGGGCCCCGACGTTTGGGCCCCGCCGTTTGGGCCCCGGACGTTTGGGCCCCGCCACTTTCAGAGGGGAGTTTGCAACAAATTGCTGAGCTTTTTTATTTATTCGGAAATTTTTTCAAATGAACAATACATAACAAAAAAAACTATCAAAGACAACAATCTGAAAATTTAGGGGTTTATTTGGTAATTGTGGAAATTTCCCCGCAAAAATAATAGTTCAAATGCAATCTGAAAATTGCAAGGCTTAAGGGTTCATAAGCTTAGGCCTAAGCCACCCTAAGCTTAGGGGTTCGTTAGGCTTAGGCCTAGCTAGCCTGAGCTTAAGCTTAGACAAAAATAGTGGACCATAATTGATGTAAAAAAATAGGATGTGAAAATGATGATGTATTTTTACTTATGTATATGTATGCATCAGGGTTGCGTCGAACCTTGTGTTTCTTTTGTTTCGATTTCGAAAACCGAAATAAAAAATTCCGATTTTAAAAATTTTTTATTTCGACGCAGCGCTGATATCGTTTCCTTGGGGCCCAAACGTCCGGGGCCCAAACGTCCTTGGGGCCCAAACGTCGGTGCCCAAACGGCAGGGCCCAAACGTCCTGTTCCCCTTACGTTCAGGTGTGTACATCTTGCCACAGTTGTCTTTTTGCTTAATGGATGAAATGTCGGATGGCAAAACTCATCTTGCCGAACATATTTTCATTGTGCAACAACGACAAAAACATTTTTACATTGAACGTTTTTGCGCAAAACCCCAAAAGCATCGGTGACGACAACAGAACCGGGAGGGTATGCACTTTCTTTGGACTCTCTCAAAGTGTTGAGTTCAAGTTGAAGCATGTCCATCTCTGGTTCACATGCTCTATGGATTGCATCGCTAATTCCACCAACGCGGCTCAGCCGACTATTTGCATCAGTAACAATGATGGAGACCTTTTGCTTTGTTATGTCCCCTTTGACCACATTGATTTTGCGGAGTTGGTTATGACGCGAGTTTTCTTCAGGTACATCAAATATTTCGTTTCCCAATACATTAAAGCATTTAAAGCCGGCAAATAGCGTGCCCACCAAACAGAATGCCAGAAAACCGAATATTTTCATTTCAGCAAATAAGATTGGTTTAAGCTTAATACAACATTCAAATCATCCCATTTTAAAAGTTAATCCCCTCCAAAATCCCGCTCCCATTTAAAATAATGCATAAATAATTTGATCTACCCGATTTATCAAAAAAATGTCGTTGTCAAACATATAAAGTGGGGAAAAGAGAATGAGGCGATGGCACGGCATAGATAATAAAAATATGGCCAAAAGTGGCCATATAAGAAATCAAATTTGCACGTGAGCAATCAATACAATGCATGGCTTTTTGCATTTGTAAGTGTTTCTTTATGATTGGATTTTTTCATAGTTTTTTTAATTTGAATTATTTAAAAGCTTTATGATTTTTTTCATAGCATGAGGGGAGTTTGAAACAATCTCATGGCCCAATGAATTGCAAATTATATTGGGAAGTAAGGTGAAGCATAGGAGTGGGAATTATATTGGAAACGTTTTATCATAGCAGCAGCTAATGGGGGAGAGCAGTGATCAAAGGGCACAGCGCCGCTTTTGTTTCAATCGTTATATGTAAATAAGCCACTAATTTTTGCCAAGAATGAATGAGTCGCCGAAATAACACTTGTAACTTTTAGTGTAATTATTTAAAAGCTTAATGAATTTTATTGTATCATTTAAGATTGAGACTGTGGCATGGCAAAAGGTTTTTAAAACTTTTAAAAATTATTTTCTATTATTTTTAATAGATAATATATGTAATTAGTAACCTTATATTAAAACAATTGCAATAAATTATTTGTAAGAATAGTAAAGGTGGGGACTAAACATTAAAATAAATTATAATATTCCATCTTTTTAACTGTGCACTTTTTTTTGTTGATCACATCATTAGGTAGGATAAGTTGAGATGTTTGAATGTTTATGCGCCTATCGCCGCCGGTTTTGTCGTCGTCTTGTTTTTAACAACTTTGTTCCCCTAATCCAGGGTGGCTTAGGCCTAAACCTAATTAACCCTAAGTCTCTAACGTTTTCTTAGTTATTCTATCCGGCTTTGGTGTTACTTATAAAGTAAGGTTTCTTTAATTTTCAAAAATTTCAACTGATTCAAAAATTTTCCCGAGAATGCAGGCAGCTTTGGGATAATCGAGAATAATTTAACCTTTTCAGTTGAAGCAGCTAGAAATAAATTCAATTTGTTTTGGAAACACTTTTTTTTATTCGGAATAAATATCTTTAGAAATCAAACATTGACTTAATTGTTCCTACTAATTTTAAATTTCAAGTACAAAACATTTTAGATATTATTTTGAAATGGTTTTAGTATTTGAAAATTGAAATAACATTAAAAATGATAAAATTTTTATTTGTAAAATGTGAGATGACAATTGATCAGAAAATTGTAATAGGTATGTGGCACTGTTGGGCCTTCCTGGAGAGCTTTTCTGGCCTGCGGAGGAGGCAGCAGTCCTCCCTATACTTTAACTCGATCTCTCGACTCTCCTTTATTTGTCTTCCAATCAGAGGGAATGCGAACCAAAGGAGGGGAGCCAAATCAGGGTGGCCATAGTACCTGTTTTAGCAGGGTTTTCCTGCTTTTTGGGCTTTTTCCTGCTAAATTCCTGCTTTTTAACTTTGGCCTGCTTTTGTCTGCTTTTTACTGCTTTTTGCCTGCGTTTTAAATTTTATGGGAATTCTCGCTTAAAAATGTCCAAATTCCTAAAATTTTAGAGCAATTTTCTTAACAAACCATGTTAAAACCTTCAAAAAATTTTCCTGGCGACGCCTGGCACCGCCGACACCTGCCATTCTTAAAAAAGCATCGAAAGTACGGGAATTTTTTAAAATTTTGGTTGCAAATCCCTTAACAAACTGAAACAAAAATTCAAAAATTTCTAGGCGGCGCCTATCGGCACCCCCCCCCCCCTGTAAATCAGAATTCTTAAAAAATTTGTATTTTTGAAAAATTCTAAAATCGTCAAAATTTTGCTCAATTCTTAACAAAAACAATGTAAAAATTTTTCCCGACGGCGCCTGTTTGAAACGTCAGACCCACCAACAACAAAACCAAGGCTAGAAAAGGCTCCGGTCTTTAGTAAAACAGAAAAATTAAACAATTTTGGCATTAATCGTATATTTACACGCCTAAAAAATATTCCTGCTAAATTCCTGCTTTTTGCATAAGCCGATCCTGCTTTTTCCTGCTTTTTAAACTGCAAATCCTGCTTTTCGGGTTTTACAGGTCGCCACCCTGAGCCGAATAATCGAGCGGATTGACCCCGATCACCAAAAAGCCCAACCATAACGAACAATGGGGGGGGGGGGGGAAGATTTAGTCCACAACAACCGTTCGGGGGAGGAGCAAGAAACATAACGGGATGGATGGATTGGAGAAACAAATGAAAAATTTAAATAAATAAAGAAATTATTTATGATGGAAAAAAGTCAAAATAAAAATAGAAAATGTCAGTAATTTTTATAACCAGTTTCTAGATCAAGTAACTCTATTAATGACGGTTCACTTGAAACAGCCGGTGAACGGCACACCGTTTCTGTCGGCAAACTTTCAAAGGTGTCCACGGACATCGTTCCTGTTTCAACTCCTTGCGGCGATTGTTGCTCTTAAAAGCCATCGAATGTTTCGTAAAAATAAGGCTATTATTTGAAGCTTTTAGGAATTGGAGAGGTCCGGCGCAGGGGGCTGATTCCGGACATTTTTGGAGCCGGAATTCGGAATATTTGAATTTTGGGATTTTTAACTAAATTGGTTTAGAACTGATCACCCCCCCCCCCCCCCCCCCCCCTCCCCCCTTTTCCTCGACCCCCCCCCCCCCTTTCCTCGACCTCCCTCACACGCACCCACCCTCAAATTTTAATATCCCCCCTTTTTAGTAAAAATTTTAGCTATAAAAAGTAAAATTCTAAGTATTTACATAAATATTTTGATTTATTTTAGAAAGACGCAACATCACGATCGGAAAAAATAAGTTTTGAAAAATCGATTTTTCGAAATCTGGAAAACTTTATTGATTTTTAAATAATGCGGTTAACCGCGGATAACCTCGGGCCGTTAACGGTTATAAGATTTTGAGGACGGGCGGTTACGGTTAAGAAAATTGGTACCCGTGAGCACCCCTGGTTAATTCCCTAAAAAGGTCAATTACTGTATTCTGGACGCTTCTTCCAAACATTGGGGTGGATGGTTTCTATTGGTGTTTATGTCGTTGACCTCTGCCACCCCGATTTATAGGGGAAGAATATTTATTTGTGGTCAACTTCAAGGACCTGGCGGGTGCTGTTGTTGTTGGTGTGGTGCCTTGTTTCCGTAAAGAAAATCCTCTGGTATGTCAAAGTTTTGAGCAAAAATATATTCTGATCCAGCGGATGCATTTGGTGACTTTGGATCCTTAAAACAGAACGGTATCTACCCAACTCGCTACCTGCTAAATCGTATCTCGCTACTTTTTTCCAAGCTTTTTTTCACTTTTTTCAAAGTCAACTAAATCAAATACATTTGCTTTTTGATAGTATTGTCAGCTTCCAAATGATATCAAAAATTATAATTTAGTTAGCTTTCAACAAAGTTTTAAGGAACAAAACTTTAAAAAGTAAGAATGTAGGGAGTTGGCAGTAGCGAGTTGGGAGTAGTTCAAACAAAACATAATAAGTCTAAGAACATTTTGAGAAACTTACGAAGACGATGGATTGATAATGTTCAATGCCATCGTACCAAATCACTATAGGATTTACAACGGTTCTTTCAACAACAACGTCCTGTGGAGTCTGTTGTTGTACAGTGAAGTTGTTCAGTTGAACATGAGGAATGTTACGTGTCATCCCCTATTATATTTGAAAATTTATTTTAAAAACGAGTGCTTAGTTATTCACCATGTACTCTCCGTCTGGAAAGCGCACATCAATGCGTTGCGTAATTGATTTATTGTTCCATTTAGGCATCTTATCTCGTAGAATATCATCTTCAGCAATTGGTCGCAGAATGACCACCGGTCTTTGTAGCAAAATTGCTATTGTGTGTGCGTCGTCAAGTTGAGCCCATATTCCACTGCCACGCGCCGGGTTTTCAATATGCCGAGAGTAGGCCTCGAGTGTTTGGTTGTACCTAGAGTCTGGTAAAATAAAAATGCCGGGAACGAGTTCAATACGGGGTTTTTTAGTTCTCGGTAAAAAATCCCGCTTGGCAAAAAAGGCGGAAACGGGACTGGAAATCAAGTACTTTTTACTCAGAAATCCAGTACTTTTCACGAGGGAATCCCATTCCCGCCGATCGCTAGTTGTACCAAAGGTCAGATGGTGATGGCAAAAGGAGTTGACTAAGCTCATGCGTAAAGTCGGCATGGCTCCTATAGCGCTTTCGAGGGAAGAAGTTTGGATTCTCGAGAATAGCGCGCAAAATGCGACCAGAAGCTTTACGTAGCGCGTCTGAGTTTTCCATTGAGTCGACTCGAAACAGTCCATAGCAGATGGCTCTGTAAAAGTTTAGAATATTGTTCTAAAGTTCAGCGAAGGCAAAAAAAAGTAAGTACGAGTATATTCGTTTAAATTTTTTGTTTTTAAACCGGTAAAAACAGTCTCCATCTCCTTTGACATTGACGCAGCGAACAGACTGCCGAATTGCTTCTTCAACAATTGGTGTTGGTTTATCATTCACTGCTAGTGGTAGTGGTGCCGGTGACGGTGATTGGCTTGTGGATGGCTCGTTGATCGCTGACGTTCTCGGTGTTGATTGTGTGGACGGCTCGCTGATCGCTGACGTTCTCGGTGTTGATTGTGTGGACGGCTCGCCGATCGCTGACGTTCTCGGTGTTGATTGTGTGGACGGCTCGCCGATTGCTGACGTTCTCGGTATTGATTGCCGTGATGGCACAATTTGACGTTTAGCCTTTCAATTTGATGTTAAAATTAGAACAACCAAACAATTGCTAAAGGGCTAAATACTCCAGCAGGTGGTTGACCCTTCCAATTTCGACCAATTTCAAAGCACCAAGCAAAATTCAAATTTTTTAAAAATCAATTTTAGCTTAAGTCAAAGAACGTTTTTATCGACTTTTGAACAAATTTTTATTTAAAAAGGGGCGGGCAACCAAATGGAGTAATACTAAATAAAGTACCGCTTCAATGAGATCCTTATACAATTGTTCGTCATTTCTACTTAAGCAGACCAAAGTGATTTGCTGCACTTGGTGTTTGTTTGCGCCTGTGTTAAGCCAATTCAAAATAGCCTCCAATGCAGCCACTGCTGCCAAATCTTTTGGAAATCCATTATTTCCAGTTGAAATATTTGGAAAAGCCTTAAATAGCTTTTTAGCAAATGGGCCACACACACAATTTTTACAATTGTTTGGCCTTTTTTCGCAATTAAGTGATCCAAAGATCCTGTGTAGCACAATTTCAGCGCCAAAGTGTGTTCGGCAGATGGATTTTTGTCTTGGACAATTGGACCAACTGCGTGGGCAATGACTGTAAAGAGCAGAATATTTAGTTTACCGACATTTCGCCCACCCGACATTTCATCTATGACATTTCATCCACTAAACAAAACACGGCCTTTGCTCCCTCGTGACATTTCTTAATCGGCAAAAACCCGGCTTAATCTAAAAAAGCTTGCCTGGTTCCATTCAAGTTTACGTTCATTATGTACATCTCGCCACATGTCACTCAATAAAATTGAAAGCATTTGGAGGTGTACAAAATTTGGTATTTTGTTTTAATGTATAAAATGTTGCATATTTGCTTAGTGGATGAAATGTTTAAATGCCATCATGCTGAACATTTTACAAAAAACATTTTTACATTGAACGTTTTTTTTGCGCAAATTCCCAAAAGCATCGGTGACGACAACAGAACCGGGAGGGTATGCACTTCCTTTGGATTCTCTCAAAGTGTTGAGTACAAGTTGAAGCATGTCCATCTCTGGTTCACATGCTCTATGGATTGCATCGCTAATTCCACCAACGCGGCTCAGCCGACTATTTGCATCAGTAACAATGATGGAGACCTTTTGCTTTGTTATGTCCCCGCTGACCACATTGATTTTGCGGAGTTGGTCAATGGTGATGTTTTGAATGGCCAATTGTGGGCCAGCTTTTTCAGTCCCTTTCTCAATGCTTTCAGGGTGAGATCCTTTCTTACTCTCTTGCGCACGCTTCCTGGTATAATCATGGTCTACAAGGCTGAAACCGACTCAAAAATTACAGATTTGTGCCAAGCTTGTCTTCCCGACCTTGACGCCCGTGACCCCAACACATATTTCGGCTCACCCCTACCCCCGACATTTTGCGCCTCACCCGACCCCCGACATATTTGGGCCTCACCCCGACCCCCGACATAATTGGGCCTCACCCCGACTTTCCCCGTAGCTAGCCATTACCGTCTGGCCACTACCGTCTCAGGGACATTTGCAGCTCATAACTTTTTTCAAGACTGACCAATCTTCGTAATCTATATATTATCGAACTTTTTCATTATTTTCAGGTCATCACTTTGTTCAATTTTATCCAATGATTTTTCATATACTTAAAATAGCTTCTTCTTATTACGGCCTCTGCTAAAAGTTCCGAGACGGTAGTGGCCAGACCGTAATGACCCTTTCCCGACCCAGAATGGTTAAAATTGACTTTATTAATTTTTTTTCGGTGTCAGAAAGTGAGTGAGCGCTTCCATTTGAAGGATCAGGATGTGGAGGGCTTTTTCCTCTGCTTGGGTCGCCTTTGCTAGACGAAGGACTAAGCTGATCTGCAAATTTCAAAAGAAATAAGGACATCCTTTGCAGCAAATAAGGGCGTCCTTACAAGCCATTAAAGACGTCCTTTGCAGCAAATAAGGGCGTCCTTACAAGCCATTAAAGACGTCCTTTGCAGCAAATAAGGGCGTCCTTACAAGCCATTAATGACGTCCTTGCAGCAAATAAGGACGTCCTTACAAGCCATTAAAGACGTCCTTTGCAGCAAATAAGGGCGTCCTTACAAGCCATTAAAGACGTCCTTTGCAGCAAATAAGGGCGTCCTTACAAGCCATTAAAGACCAGCTTTTTGGGCATTATTTTTAACTGCGAATACTTACTTAAAGGTTGTTTACTCTCTGAACCTTGTCGTTCCCTTTTGGGGTGTGACGATTTTGCTCGGCGGGCTGAAAGTAACAATGATCCGTGAATTAACTAACCACGACATATTTGGGCCTCACCCCGACATAATTGGGCCTCACCCGACGACCGACACTTTTAGGTCTCACCTTGACTGCCTAGGCCTCACCCCGACGCCCGACATTTTTGGGCCTCACCCCGACATTTTTGGGCCTCACCCCGACATATATGGGCCTCCGGGCGGTTAAAAGGGTTTCTTCCCGACCCCTGGGGGCGGGAGGACCTTTTGGGGCTCTGGGTCGGTGATCGGGGAGCACCCCTAGTTAAAATATGACTTTTTGTCTTTTTTTCCATGTCAGAAGTTGAGTGAATGCCTCCATTTAAAACATCAAGATGTGGAGGGCTTTTTCCTCTGCTTGGATCGCCTTTGCTTGACGAAGGACTAAGCTGATCTGCAAATTTCAAAAGAAATAAGGACATTCTTTTCATCAAATAAGGGCGTCCTTGCAAGCCATTAAAGACGCCCTTTGAGCAAATAAGGGCGTCCTTGCAAGCCATTAAGGACGTTCTTTGCAGCTTTTTGGGCATTATTTTTAACTTTCGACTACTTACTTAAAGGTTGTTTACTCTCTGAGCCTTGCCGTTCCATTTTGGGGTGTGACGATTTTGCTCGGCGAGCTGAAGGTAATAATGATCCGTGAATTAACCAACCCCAAAATTTTTGTGCCTCAGCTCCCGACATATTTGGGACTCATCCCGACATATTTGGGCCTCACACCGACATTTTTAGGCCTCGCCCCTACATATTTGGGCCTCACCTTGACTGCCTGGGCCTCACCCGACCCTCGACTTTTTGGGGCCCACCCCGACTTTCCCATCTCCGAATGGTTAAACAGGCTTTCTCCTCGACCCTTCGGGGGCGGCTCTGATCAGTTTGGCGCAGGCGGTTCTGCGCCCACATTACAAAATTATTTTAGCACCGACAAACCTTACTAAAAACACTTTTTATCAAACTTTGAAAAATATTTTTGTTTTTCAAAAAGGTGGGGGGCACAAACCCGGCTATTACCCAGTTTTTGTTGAGGTGAGAAAAGCATAATCCCGGCACAATTGCAAATTACCCGTTCATAAAAACAGCTTTTGAGCCAGGCTTAAGCCTACGCTAGCTTAGGTTTAGGCCTGAGGCTAAGCTCATTTAGGCCTTTATGAATTAAAAATTTCGCAAGTTATAAAATATTATTTATGCCAAAATATTTTTTAATTCTTCTTCAAATTCGATTTAGAATTCGACAAACGGCTGTCATATATGTGTTTCTTAACCTAATACGCCGCAAAATAGAATTCCTCAAAGTGATGGACTTTGTTATTTTTGATATTCTATTGTTGTATTTTAAAATTTGATGCTTAAAAGATCACCTTCAAACCTTGGTCATAGTGGTACATGTTAATAGGAACTAGAATTTAAGTGATTTTTTTAATAAAATCAATTTTTTCTTTATTAAAATTTGTCGCCGCTAAAATGTCCATTACCAGTGTCGCCGAACTGGCCGGCGCCAAAACGGCACGACGCCGAAAAAACCGCGCCGAACTGGCCGCGCCGAACCGGCTGCGCACAATTGACCCCGACCCTTTGGGGGCAAGAAAGTCCTGGGTCGGGAGGACCTTTTGGGGCTCGGGGTCGGCCCTTAGTTAAAATATTACTTCTTGTTATTTTTTCCGTGTCAGAAGATGAGTGAATGCCTCCATTTGAAACATCAAGATGTGGAGGGCTTTTTTCTCTGCTTGGGTCGCCTTTGCTTGACGAAGGACTAAGCTGATCTGCAATTTTAAAAGAAATAAGGACATCATTTGCAGCAAATAAGGGCGTCCTTGCAAGCCATTAAAGACGTCTTTTGAGCAAATAAGGGCGTCCTTACAAGCCATTAAAGACGTCCTTGCAGCAAATAAGGGCGTCCTTACAAGCCATTAAAGACGTGCTTTGCAGCAAATAAGGGCGTCCTTACAAGCCATTAAAGACGTCCTTTGCAGCAAATAAGGGCGTCCTTACAAGTCATTAAAGACCAGCTTTTTGGGCATTATTTTTAACTTGCGAATACTTACTTAAAGGTTGTTTACTCTCTGAGCCTTGTCGTTCCATTTTGGGGTGTGACGATTTTGCTCGGCGGGCTGAAAGTAACAATGATCCGTGAATTAACTGACCACGACATATTTGGGCCTCACCCCGACATAATTGGGCCTCACCCGACGACCGACACTTTTAGGTCTCACCTTGACTGCCTAGGCCTCACCCCGACGCCCGACATTTTTGGGTCTCACCCCGACATTTTTGGGCCTCACCCCGACACCCGACATTTTTGAGTCTCACCCCGACATTTTTGGGCCTCACCCCGACATAATTGGGCCTCACCCCCGACATTTTTGGGCCTCACCCCAATATATATGGGCCTCCGGGCGGTTAAAAGGGTTTCTTCCCGACCCCTGGGGGCGGGAGGACCTTTTGGGGCTCTGGGTCGGTGATCGGGGAGCACCCCTAGTTAAAATATGACTTTTTGTCTTTTTTTCCATGTCAGAAGTTGAGTGAATGCCTCCATTTAAAACATCAAGATGTGGAGGGCTTTTTCCTCTGCTTGGGTCGCCTTGGCTAGACGAATGACTAAGCTGATCTGCAAATTTCAAAAGAAATAAGGGCATCATTTGCAGCAAATAAGGGCGTCCTTGCAAGCCATTAAAGACGTCCTTTGAGCAAATAAGGGCGTCCTTGAAGCCATTGGAGCCGTCCTTTGCAGCCTTTTGGGCATTATTTTTAACTTCCAAATACTTACTTAAAGGTTGTTTACTCTCTGAGCCTTGTCGTTCCATTTTGGGGTGTGACGATTTTTCTCGGCGAACTGAAAAAGTGACAACGATTTGTGAATTATTATGTTGAATATATATCTAATAATTAGTGCCCGGATTTGAAAATTTTATAAAAAATAACAAAAATAAAAAATTTCAGAAAAATTTCATCTTTGGGGTGGATTAGGGGTGCATTTTTGGTTTGAATTTTTTTTTTTAATTTTTTCCAAATTTTGTCGTTTTTATTGCAGGTTTTTCACATGAAAAATACCTAAAATATTGATTTATTTTCAAAAAAACTAAAATATTGATTTATATTGACTAATAAGGCGCTCTAATTACTCTACTAACAAAACTACAGTAAACCAACCCTTTTTATGCGTCATTTGTTGTTGTCGTCGTTCGTACTTCGTCCGTTCACGCGGCAATGGTTCGAGTTGTTCAACAACTTCGTCACGTTCAAATATACCAGCCTCAAGGTCATCACGATGATTTTTTTGACGGCCAGAGTTGCATTGCCAGATCGCAAGCACCAAAAGTGCACACAAAACAACAACAAAAATAATCGCAATTCCTCCGCTCCCGCGTTTGCGTCTTCGGCGTTGGCTTTCTATAGGTAGGAGGTAAAAGGTAAAAATTCAAATTTAGGAAATTTGGAAATGTCATAACATTTTTTAGAATGTGTTTGATCGAGCATATACAAATTTCGGATCACGCTCTCTAAACAAGTCGCCGTAAAAGCTTGATCAGAATTTTCGATATCTCCGGGAATCAATTAGAGAAAAGGCTTGAGAACCGATTGCAATTTCGATCGAAAATCTCCAATATCGAAAAAAACGATCGAGATTCGTTCGCACAGAAAAATTATGGTAAAATTTCGTCGATCAAGAAACTCGATCGTTTCTCTAGAATCAATAACCGACTTTTTACGCTTTTTAAATTGCCCAATCCGTCACTGCCATCAATGGAGAAATCCATCATTAGGCGAAGCATTCGTTTCTCGCGTTGACCATTTTTGCGTTTTTCATAGGCTTAAAATGTTTTTAGAACATTTACTTTTTTATCAAATTTATATTTACAAAAATGTGTTAATTCTACTCACATTCATGGTCATTTTGCCAATTTTGGCCTTTGTATTTGGCCCAAAGTTTGCCCAATTCCAACAACAGACTCTTGTCGTCAATTTTCTCATTTTCCATCGACACAATTTCAATTAACGGAATTTGCCACCGATTTGCCAGAAAAATGACGGTTCCATAAAGATCACCTTTTAAATCTTTAAATGTGGCGTTCTGAACTCCTATAAAACAAAGAATTTCCAAAAATAATTTTAATTATTTTTTACCTCGATTAATTGAATTCTTTACAGCGTTAATGGATTTGTGTAATTTATGCAACAATTCGGCCACCGGTTTGTCAATCAGTTCAATCTTCTTCAGGAATTCAAATTTTTCCTTCAGAGAATGGCTTATCGGTTGACCCTGAAAAGTTTATTTAAGAAGATCCTCTGGTTCTGATCAGCAGGTTCTTGATCCTGACTGCTGACCACCTGTGCATGATCGTTCAATGCCGCTCCGATCACAATTTCATGCTCGCTGAGGTCGCACACGAACTGCTTCAACTCCTCGTCCTCTCCGTTCCCATTGCTCAACTCACTGTTCATGTATAGCTTCGCCAACACATTGTTGTCCGGCCCATGAAATTCACTATTCTCCAAAGCATTGAAGCAGTTCAAATCGGCAAAAACCGTGCCAATCAGCACAGAACAAAATGCCAGAAACCCGATTGTCATTTTAGCAAATAAAGATTGTTTTAAGCTTAATATAACATTAAAATCATGGATTCTCCCCATTAAAAGTTAATTCCCGCCAATCACAAAACAATACGATTTACCAGGTTTATCAACAAAATTTTTTTGGCAAATATATAAAATTGGAAAAAGGGGAAGCAATAGTGTCTATATAATAATAGATTTATATTGGCACAAAAAATCGATGGTCAATCAATACAGTGCCTCGACTTTTGGCATTCTATAATTTGCTTTTTATGATTGGATTTTTTCAAATCATTTAGGGAGTTTGAGCTATGACATCGCATAATGAGTTGTGGCACAGCAGCCTAATTAAGGTGAAGCATAGGGGGGAATTCGGCAAGTTCGCTATCTATTGATTTATATTGGCAACGTTATATATGACCTTGTAAGCCTATTATAGCAGCAGCTAATGGGAGAGAGCAGTGATCAAAAGGCACGACGCCGCTTTTTTTAATTGATCAATCAATATATGTAAATTAGGGTAAAAAGACGGTTCCTGGCGCCGATTTGTTCACCCCCGATCTCTTTTCAAAAGTTTTTTCATTATAAATCTTCCAAATCTAACCAAATCAACATTTTCTATATCATTCGAAAGCTTACAACTAGTAGAAGCTTTCAAAAGCAAAGCTAAATGATTAGCCAAATTCCAAAAAAGTTATGAGCAGAAAACGCTTTTTTTGGCCACAATTGGCCATAACTTTTTTGATATTTGGCCAATCGCTTAGCTTTTGCTTTTCTAAGCTTCTACTAGTTGTAAGCTTTCGAATGAACCGAAAATGTTTGATTTGGTTAGCATTGAAAGAAGTTATAAAGAAAAAACTTCTGAAAAGGGGAACGAATCGTCCTCCGTCCGTAAATTAGCCACTCAATTTTGCCAAGAATGAAAGAATCGCCGAAATAAAAGTTTGAAATTTTAGTGTAATTATTTAAAAGCTTTATGAATTTTATTATATGGTTTAGAGAGATTGAGACTGTGGCATGGCACAATTATATTGGCAAATGGGTAATAGAAGCGATATAGCAATAGCATTTATTTGCCACAGTTGGTTGATCAATATTAGTGTTCGGCACGGTACGGTATTACCACGGTATTTTTCGGTATTACCGATTCGGTATACCGACCGAAGAAATTTTGGGATTTTGGTTTTTTTTTTTTCGGTATCGGTATTTTACCGAAATACCGATACCAAATACCGAAAAACCCCATTTGCCAAACGCTAATCAATCTTATTATATAGTATTAAATATTTTTAATAATCCCCCGAAAAAAGACACTTCCCCATCCCCTCCCAGGCGAAAATGCATTTGGAGATAAAACGTAAGCGTGGCAGGACATTTGCGCCGCAAGCCAAAAATAGACATTTGCGCCGCAGGGAAAATTCTACTTTTGGGCCCGACAAATGCGCCGTGACATGTGCGCCACGAATTGAAAAAGCATAGGTGGGACCCTATTTTTATTTTAAGATCCATTTATTTTCATCAAAAATTCCAATCTTAGGCCTAAGCCTAAACCTAACAAACCCCAACCTAGGGTGACTTAGGCCTAAGCCTAACAAAACCATTCCGCATTTTTTAATTCTGAGTTTTTCTCGGCGCAAATGTCCGCGGCGCAAATGTCTGCCAATCAACGTAAGAGGACACTCTGTCCATCTGTAGTATAGCATACCGCGGTATATTTTGGGATTTTGGTATTTGGTACCGGTATTTTCCGATATACAAAATACTGAATTCGGTGAAGCCGCATTTGCCTAGGGACTGAATTCAACAGCGATGGATATGGACAGGGACTGAAAGTGACTGATTTCGACAGGGACTAAAAGTGGCTGATTTCGACAGGCACTGTATTCAACAGCGATGGATTTCGACAGGCACTGTATTCTACAGCGATGGATTTAGACAGGCACTGATTTCGACATGGCCTGTTTTCTACACTGACTGATTTTGACTAGGACTGATTTCAACAGAGACTGAATTCGACAGCGATGGATTTAGACAATGAACTACTTCACCACCTCATTTCGAACGCCTGAAAGTCGATGACCCTGTGTTTCAATAAAGAGGCCGGGGGTAACAATCACCAAAAGTGAAGTCCTCGGATTGCTAAACTTGATTTTTTTTGAATTAAATTATTTTAATAATTCCGTAAACTTTTTCCGCACCTGTACAAATTAAAATTGTCTTTTCGCTAAAATTTTTGTCCAATTTTAAAAAGCTCTGCAACTAAACGAATTCCACCGATTCCCCTCCGTCACGTTTGATCACTCAAAAAATGTATCACAATTTTAATGGATTATATTGATTTACTGTTTGAATTTTGTTTGAGAGATACTTATGACAAAAAATTTCAGTTTTCTTTAGTGGGAACAAACTTAAATTCATGTCTTCGTGGTTTGTCTTTTCGGTAAGTTAAATGTTGGTGTTGGTTTCGAACCCGCTTGAGTGGAAGTTATTTTTTCGCCTCTTGTCACGTACGCTTCCCTCATAGAATAAAATTTTTTAACAAATTTGTTAATAATTTCAATTAGAATACGCGCAAATGACAAATTTTTAAAAAAAATTCATCGCATCTTTTTGAAATTTTCTTCAAATTTCTTAACAAAAGTTGCCAATGTGCCTGATCGTTCAATGCCTCTCCGATCACAATTTCATGCTCGCTCAGGTCGCACACGAACTGCTTCAACTTCTCGTGCTCTCCGTTCCGATTGCTCAACTTACTTTCCTTGAAAAGCTTCACCAGCACATTTTTTTAAGACCAATCAAATGCCGCGAAAAAATAGGACCGAAAATCTTGTGGACTAACTACTGAAATTTTTCTGAATTGTCGTCAAATTCGGTCAAGCCAAAGTTCAATCGAAATTTCGATTGAAAACCTCGAAAAAATTTTGCCGAGATTTCGATCGAGAATCTCGATTGGTCCGATCTTGCCATTTTAACGGAAAACCCGGAAAAAAAGGCCAACAACCAACGGAAAACGCAATTCCGCCCCCATCCCTGATTGGGAATTTGGTCCAGCTTGAGCCCGATCCAAATTCTCTGATAACATTTTTTTGCAAACAATAATAATCACAACAATTCAATCATCGAGAACAGAATAATGTAAAGTTCTTCAGTTATACGGGTTCTTATTCCTCACGTGACCTACGTTGCATTCCTTCCAAATAAGATCCCATTCGCATTTGTAAAAACGGTTTTTCGATTCATATTTCTTTTTGGAACAAGCATCTTTTTTCTTGCATTTGTGGCAAATCTTTTGAGCTCTCTCTCCAGAATCCCTGAAAATTTAAATGATTTTAAATCAGAAAGTTTGGGCTTCTTTGTCAATTTTTTGAATATAGATTTTCAAAAAAAAAAACGCTAAAATTTTATTTAAAAAATTATAAAAATCCAAAATTTAAGCTTGCAAAGTAAACCACTTTGAAGAAAGTTACTAGCAAATTAAAAGTTGGGTTTCCCTAAACTTTTTTATTTTTGATATTTTTTATGAAATTTCTCCAAAATAGTGAAACGATGAATTTTGAAGGGTTTTACACACAAATTTGGAAGGATTTAGTCCATATTTGGCACTTTTTAGGGTTTTTGGTCCATATTTTTGGGGGTTTTGGTCCATATTTTGGGGGGTTTTTAGTCCATATAAATTCGGGCCACATTGATGTGATTTTAAACAAAAATAATTTTCGCTTTTATATACCACTAAACTCTTCAAAGGTCCCTTACATTGACCAAAAGCAGCCGCATTCTGCTACACTTGCTGCCATAAGCAGCACAAAAATGCCCAAAATAAGGACACAAAAATGCATTTTATGCTAAAAAGCTCAAATTTACTAAAAAGTTTTAAATTTAATGCGTGATTATTTATTATTACTTTTAATACCAAACACAGGACCAAGTTATGGTCGAAAAAGTGGTTTTGGATTTCAAACCCATTGGAGGGGCCCTTTTGTGTTTTATCAAAATAATTTTTGCCCCAGAAATTGATCAAAAATGCCTTTTCCACCAAACGTGTTGAATAAAATTTTTTTAAATATTTAAAAAAATCTGAAATTTAAGCTTTTTGTTATGTTATGATTTACTAAAATCTTTTCGGGTTGTACAAATTTTTGGGGTTTTGCTAGACCAAAAAAAACACAAAAATTATTTGGCCAAAAATACAAATTTTTAAATAAATTGTTTTTTGAATTTCACATTATCGAGTTCGAACTAATGACAGAAGTGATACATTTTCTTTCTTCTTATATTAAAGCTTATTATTTCTTAACTTGCCAATCCAGAGCAAATAAATTAATCTTTCTGGGCTTTGAAATGCACCTTTCTAGACCCCCCCCCTCCCCTAAATCTATCAACAAAAGTGAATAAACGTAAAATGGATGGATTGATAAAAAGAAAAAAGGGTTATATAATTTTAAACAAATACTATTCGCTTTTATGCACAAATTTATGCACTTTTTGTGACCACTTTTGGCATTGTGCCATTTGCCATCATTAATAAAGAAATAAATAAATTTCTTTACATAATAGTAAGTTACTCCTTTTTGTCTGCTTTGTTTGTTTGCCCTTTTGGCTAACAAATAATATTTGCTTTACAATGTATTTTACAATTTTATGCACTTTTTGTGACCACTTTTGGCATTGTGCCATTTGCCATCATTAATAAAGAAATAATATAAATTTCTTTTTATAAAATAGCTTTTTCTTGTGCTTTGTTTATTCAATTAGATTCTATTAAGAGATAGATTGTATTCATCAAGAGTAATTTTCTACGGATTCTAAGTTGAGCAATTGCACATCTGCTTTGAATGTCTTGCTCGTTAAGGTTGCACATGAACTGCTTCAACTTCTCGTCCTCTGAGTTTCCATTGCTCACCTTCACTCTCCTTTCTACCGGGATGCGGAAAAAGTTGCCGGAAAAAATCAAGATAAGAATTTAGCAGTGCATCGTCAACTATAAAAGCAATCGAATAGAAAAATATGCTTAAAATTGGACCCTCAATCGAAAAATGTTTAAGTACCGGAAAAAATTATCGGTACTTTTTCGGTTTTCGGTACCAAAACTTTTTTAGGAGTAATTTTTTAACAAAACCCCGTTTTTATTTTTGAAATCTTGGCTTTATCAAATGTTTATAATTGAGTTTGGGAATATTGCGGTTCAAGAAAAATCAGCGTTTCGGCCTGTTCCTGTTCTGTGGCAGGTTGTCCCCCCCCCCCCCCCCCCCCCCCCCAGTTCTTTTATGTTAATTGGTGCGCAGGAGTTCCTGCTCTAACAATCACCAAAAGAGAAATCCTCGCATTGCTAAAACTTGAGTATTTTTTTGAATTAAATTATTTTTTTAATAATTCTGGAAACTTTTTACGCACCCAGTACAAATTTAATTTAATTTTCGCTAAAATTTTGTTTTGCATAAAAACTGCTATCACCTCATAATTTTGTTATTTAAGTAAATAAGCCGCGCTACAGAAGAATCAACAACCCCTTTTAATTTTCTAACTATAGGATGTTGTTTTTTTTATTGTTTTTAATAAATAAATAGATCCCTAAAAAAGTGGTTGATAAAAACAAGTACAATTTCATAACCATATAATTTATCTGATTTATAGAAGAAAAAAATAAAAATTACAAATTTCTTTTACAGGAGTTTTAGAAGCGGACATAAAAAGAGTACATTTTATAAATTTTTATTTGGATTTAAAATAGATTTATTACAAACGACCAAAATACCAATTGTTTCGGCATTCCAACCTTCAGTCATTCGCTTTCTGCGTTTGCGCACTGTGCCAAAAAAACAAATTAAAAAATGTTAAATTTATTTTACTCATTTAGGTAATTCTTATTTGATCATTCTTTCTTTGTCTATCAATTTTAAATCAAACACTAAATGCCGAATTATCAGTCTCCTGAGAGATTGGTCGAATCAGAGATCCTTAAGATTAATCAGTAGGGTCCGTATGTTAAAGGTCCCTATTTTGGGCACTTTTAGTCCCTAAAATTCGGGTCCTATTGATCAGAGAGTATTCCTGCTATAAATGTATAAATAAATTACAAACTTTTTACGCTTTTCAATTTGGCCAATCCGTCGATGCCATCAATGGAGAAATCCATCATTAGGTGAAGCATTTGTTTCTTGCTTTTGCCGTTTTCGCGGTTTTCAAAGGCTTAAAATGTTTTAGAACACTTACTTTTTATCAAATTTATATTTACAAAAATGTGTAAGGCTCTTACCGTCAATTTTCTCATTTTCCTATCACCTTTTAAATCATTAAATGTGGTGTTCTGTTCTGAAATTCCTATAAAAGAAAGAATTTTAAAAATAATTTTAATTATTTTTTACCTCTATTCATTGAATTCTTTAAGGCTCTAAATTGTACATTTTTAGTAGAGAACAGTTTTCAGTATAAATTTTCTTGAATTTCCAAAAATCAAATTTATTCCCTATTGTATCGACGATGCCTTTTTGTCCTTTAAAACTAGCCAATTTTGTTAAAGAAGGCGCCGCCATCGAAAATGTTTCACGAGATCTCGCGACTCGGTTTTTTGTATAAGCCAACTCGAATTTTTGGTTTTGTTTAATTTTAAATTTAATTTACTATAAATAAAAATTAATTAGATGCAAGTCGCATTTGGCCGCCAAAATTGCGAATTTTGAGACGGGCACATGGTTTTGGCCGTGATTGGTTTCTTTCTTCGGCGGATGGGCCGAAAATGATTTTATATTTCATGGTTGGCTTCATTTTTTACCCGAGACTTTTGCATTTTATTAAGTTTTTAAAATTTATCCGATTTAATACAGGCTGGAATGCGCATTTGAGCGGCAATTAAACAGTCTCCAGCAATTTCACCCAAATGGGCATTAGTGTTGAAGAATATTGTTAATTTCTAAATACCCTTCAAAAACTCAATCTTTATTTTGAATTAAAATGAATGTTTAATGGTTATAATTAAGATTGCAAATTAATTTTATAATATTTAAATGACAGGAAATTATAATGTAAACCTAATAATTTTACATTCTTGCTAAAAAAACTTTTTTTTGTTGTTGTTAGCCCGGATTACCACTTGGAAAAAATTTAAATGACAGGAAATTATAATGTAAACCTAATAATTTTAAATTCTTGCTAAAAAAACTGTTTTTTTTTGTTGTTAGCCCAATTATTTTTAAGAAGAATCGATTACCATTTGGAAAAAATTAAAAAATTAATTCTCATTTTTTCCCTAAGTACCCTTCAAAAACTCAGTCTTTATTTTGAATTAAAATGAATGTTTAATGGTTATAATTAAGATTGCAAATTAATTTTATGATATTAGCGTGCATCTTTTTTTTGTTGTTAGCCCGGATTACCACTTGGAAAAAATTTAAATGACAGGAAATTATAATGTAAACCTAATAATTTTAAATTCTTGCTAAAAAAACTGTTTTTCTTGTTGTTAGTCCAATTATTTTTAAGAAGAATCGATTACCATTAAAAGAAAAAGATGAACGCTAATAATATAAAATTAATTTGCAATCTTAATTATAACCATTAAACATTCATTTTAATTCAAGATAAAGACTGAGTTTTTGAAGGGTATTTAGGGAAAAAATGAGAATTAATTTTTTAATTTTTTCCAAATGGTAATCGATTCTTCTTAAAAATAATTGGGCTAACAACAAGAAAAAGAGTTTTTTTAGCAAGAATGTAAAATTATTAGGTTTACATTATAATTTCCTGTCATTTAAATTTTTTCCAAGTGGTAATCCGGGCTAACAACAAAAAAAAGATGCACGCTAATAATATAAAATTAATTTGCAATCTTAATTATAAGCATTAAACATTCATTTTAATTCAAAATAAAGACAGAGTTTTTGAAGAGTCAATGGTATGCAAGAACACGCCGAAGCGTGATCTTAGCAAATAAAAGACGCACATGCAGTGCATTTTTTGGTTACGACCCTGAACCAGGCGTGCCAATTGATGTCACTCCAATGGCGCAATGTGCATTCGAAAGTTCTGTGTTGAAAGTTTCTGCAGTTCACACTAATTATCGCAGTTGGCTGCGTTCTTCATCGATCCACGAGCCGAGTGATCCACCGATAAGACTAGAATATTTTAGCAATCGAATTGCATAAAAAAATAAATAAAAATGAGAAAAAGCTGGCGGTGCCTGCGGGCACTCATCAAGTCTTAAACCACGTGCCAATGCCAGACACGGGTCCTAGTCTCATCACGGCCACGGACATAGCACACAAGCGCAGATATGCTGCGGTGTACGGCACGTACAACATGGAATAGTAGCCTACACTCCATGTCAGCATATCCGCGCAAGGCGCAACAACCGTTCAACGACGCACAGACGCCAGCACAGCCGTTAGGGTGCCCTGTGGGTGTGCTTCCTCCGTTGGTGCAGCGACCCGACGACTGCAGCAATCGTCGGCTCACCCATAGGGCCACCAACATCGGTTACACCCCAACACTCATGTGCCCACAGGGCGCTGTCCGTTCATTGTTGGTCAATGTGCCAGCCCATACACAGCGGGCATGTGTCCGTCAACAAAATCGGTTCCAATCAACGCGACGACCGAAGCCGACACGCATTATCGTCCCCGAGTTTCTTGAAATGGCTCAGTCCCGGGCAGCGACGGGCGGTGTGTACAAAGGGCAGGGACGTATTCAGAGCGAGTTGATGACTCGCCCCTACAAGGGATTCCTCGTTCACGGACAATAATTGCAATGTCCGAACCCAATCACGGCCCGGTTTACCAACCCCTTTCGGGGAAGGACAAGCACGCTGATTTTGCCAGTGTAGCGCGCGTGCAGCCCCGGACATCTAAGGGCATCACAGACCTGTTACTGCTCAATTTCGTGCGGCTGAACACCGAAAACTCCACTCCTGGTGGTGCCCTTCCGTCAATTTGAAGGCCAACGACGGGGAAAGACCGGCAGAAAAGCCAACCGAACCAGTGCACACCCAGTGGGTGGACCGGCCGGCTAGCACAGATCCAACTACGAGCTTATCGGTCTCGTTATTTCTCGTCACTACCTCCGCATGTTGAGAGTGGGTAATTTGCGCGCCTGCTGACATCCTAAGACGGAGCCCATTTCAAATGTTAATCCCGCCAATCCCATATAAAAAAATGCATAAACAATTCGATCGACCCTTTTTATCGAAAAAAATTTTGTTGGCAATGGCAAAAATAAAAAAGTTGGGAAAAGAGAAGAAAGAATTGAGGCGATGGCACGGCACAAAAGAGAATGATAAATATGGGGCAAAAGTGTTCATATAAAAGAAATGGGCAAATCAATACATTACATCGATTTTTGGCATTCTATTGATTGCTTTTTAAAATCGTGTGGGGAGAAATTGAAATTATGGCATCTCTGATAACATTTTTGCAACAATAATGAGCACAACAATTCAATCACCGAGAAAAGATGAAACGCTATAGCAAAAATGAAATAAAAATAATCACTCTATCGTTGTCCGCTCTCCAGTGTAAAGTTATGGGGGGACAATCCGGTTCGTTGTATCCGTTGCAAAACTATTGATCTGTCTCTCCAGAATCCCTGAAAATTTAAATGAGTTTAAACCAGAAAATTTGGGCTTCTTTGTCAATTTTTTGAATAGAGATTTTCAAAAAAAAAACGCCAATTAGATAAATAGCTAATTTTTTGCTCTATAGAAAATATTTCGGTTTGTTTTAATGCATAACCTAAACGCGTTGAATAAAATTTTATTAAAAAATTATAAAAAAAATCAATTTTCCCTAAAATTTTTTTTCATATTTTTTTATAAAATTTTCCCAAAATAGTGAAAGATATTATATTTTAAAACTGTAAAAGGAAAATTAATAAAGAATCGATGAATTTTGAAGGGTTTTAAACATAAATTTGGAAGGTTTGGTCAATTTTGGCACATTTTTAGTCCATATTTTGGCACTTTTTGGGGTTTTTGGTCCATATTTTGGGCGGTTTTTAGTCCATATTAATCCGGGCCATATTTATGTGATTTTAAACAAATAATTTGCGCTTTTATATACAAATTTTACGATTCTATGCTCCCTTCGACTGCTGGTTTTGACCCGACGCAGCTGCATTCTGTTCCACTTGCTGCCATAAGAATCACAAAAATCGCTGAAATAAGCACCCAAAAAGCAATTATCTTAAAAAGCTCAAATTCATTAAAAAGTTTTAAATTTAATGCGTGATTATTCTTATTACTTATGGTTTTGGATTTCAAACCCATAGAGGGGGGGCCCTTTGGGTTTTATCAAAATAATTTTTGCCCTAGAAATTGATCAAAAATGCCTTTTCCACCAAACTGTTGAAAATATTTAAAAAAATCTGAAATTTAAGTTATGTCTTATTAAAATCTTTTGGGTTTGTACAAATTTTTGGAGTTTGATAGACCAAAAAAACTAAAAAATTGTTTGGTTTTAGATCAAATGAGCAAGACCAAAAAACCAAACAATATGTTGGTTTTGGGTCCAAGTTTCCGGTCTCTATTAATCACGCAATGTATGCAAATAATCAAAATATTAAAATAATTTAAAGAATTACTCATCATCATCATCAGCACCAAGTTGTTGAGCAGAATTATGCAGATGTAAAAATATGCGACAAAGCAATTTTTGGCATTTCAATTCGAATTGTTTTTTGAATTTCACATTACCGAGTTCGAACTAATGACAGAAGTGACACATTTTCTTTCTTCTTATATGTAAGCTTATTATTTCTTAATTTTTTGCCAATCAGAGTAAATAAATTGAACTTTCTGGGCTTTGAAATGCACCTTTCTAGACCCGCCCCCCCTCCAAATCTATCAACGAAAAATGTACAGGAAGGTGAAAAGAGAATAAACGTAAAATGGATGGATTGATTAAAAGAAAAAAGGGTTATGTAATTTTAAACAAATACTATTCGCTTTTATGCACAAATTTATGCACTTTTTGTGACCACTTTTGGCATTGTGCCATTTGCCATCATTAATAAAGAAATAATATAAATTTCTTTACATAATAGTAAGTCACTCTTTTTTGTCTGCTTTGTTTGTTTGCCCTTTTGGCTAACAAATAATATTTGCTTTAAAATGTATTTTACAATTTTATGCACTTTTTGTGACCACTTTTGGCATTGTGCCATTTGCCATTATTATAAAGAAATAAATAAATTTCTTTATATAATAAAGTCACTCTTTTTTGTCTGCTTTGTTTGTTTGCCCTTTTGGCTAACAAATAATATTTGCTTTAAAATATATTTTACAATTTAGTGCACTTTTTGTGACCACTTTTGGCATTGTGCCATTTGCATTATTATAAAGAAATAATATAAATGTATTTTTATAATATAGCTTTTCTTGTACTTTGTTTGTTTCAATTATACTCTATTAAGAGATAGATTTTATTAGTAAATTCTACGGACTTTAGCTATAATAACTGACTTTTAACTTAACCAACTCAAACTTTCTAAAAACCATTCAAAAGCTCTTTTCGAGATGAAGCTAAAGTTTTACAATTGTTTATGCTCAAAAAAGTTTAAAAATTCTGATTTTTGGGGGTTTCTGGCCTTTTTTTTAACTTGACTAAGAGCAAAATTTTAGCTTAATAATAGATAGCTTCATCTAAGGGCTTTTGAATGGTTGTTAGAAAGTCTGAATCGGTTAAGTTTAAAGTCAGTTATTGTCACGGGCTGGGTTCGGTCCTTAACCATCCAATCGGAGCATCAACTCTGTCCATCTTTGGACTTGAACATCAATTCTGTGTATGCGCTTTCCAGCTTTAAACGATTTCGCAACAACAACAGAGGTGCCTAGATAAGAAATCAATTCTGATACCAATCTATTCAATTATTCATTTTGTATCATTTCTTTGTTGCCAATGGAATGAGTTAATAAAATTGAAGCTTTAATTCATTCGCGCATTGCAAAATGCTTAATCATTTGTCAAAGAAATTTTTCAAAAAGAATGAAAGTACTTTTCCTTTCAGGGGTCGCAACCCAATCACTCGTTTTTCCGACTTGCGCCTCGCCACATCTAGATCGATTTGTTATTGGACCACACCAAAACCCAAAATTGAAATAATTTAAATTTGTGACCCCAGAACGGAAAGTAGCAGAATGAATTAGATTGTTACTTGCTTGCTTTTTGTTGTAATTTTATGCTTTGAATGATTCTGAACGCATAAATTATTTTTGGAAATTTTTGAATTTTCGAAAAAAGTTCGGGTCCGGGGTTCGAAATCGGTTAAAATTGAGATCCGACCTCGGATTCCATGGCCAATAAACTCTATAAAGGACCCTTTTGGTAACGTTTAAAACTCAGTGTCGAAAAGTCTTATCGCCTTTCTGTCCTCAACCATTGTGTTTACAGGGAGGGACCAGCGGGGACGGGATTCCCGGTCCTATTCCTGCCTTTTTGCCGATCAGAATTTTTTACGGGCAAACACGGGAATCCCTTTTTGGCTTTCCGTCCCGTTAAAGTTGAAATTCCCGTTCCACCCCCTTGACAATAAAAATTCATACTCCTACCAAACATCAAATTTCTTTACAAAAACGATGACAAGTTCACCCAACACTACCGACGGCCACCTGATAGTAGACAAAGGCAAGAAAATGGGGGAATCGTGGAGCGTCCAGAAAAAAAAGCTCACAAAGGAAGGTCCCCAGGTGTCGCCAACAAAATTTTTCAAAAATATTTTAATCTTTCTAAACGAAAAAAAAATCAACAAAAAAAATCATAAAAATTTATTTGCCCCAACGTGATTTAAACCAGTGAAGGCAAAAAGCAAATGGAGGGTAGAGGCACTGCGCCACTGAAAGAAGTAAAATTCGCAACAACAAAAAAAATTGGATTTTTGAAAAATTTGAAAATCGACAAAAGTTCTAGAAATTTTTGCAACAAAAATTTAAAAAAATTTACTGAAAATTCATTGGAAAAATTTGCTAAGAAAAATGCAATAAAACTAAAACCAAAAAATACACTCCTAAAAACCAACTTTTTTAGCAAAAAATTGCTTAACAAAAATGCAATAAAATCCAAAAAAGCACCACTAAAGATTGATTTGTTTTTTTAAATTAGCCCCCCCCCCCGAAAAAAAGTTCCGGCTACGGCCTTGCTATCCACCAGTGTTTTGCTGTTCCAACAATTTTGAACCTGTTCCTGTTCCTGTTCTGTTCTGAAATCTTAGAACAGCCTATCTGTTCTGTTCCTGTTCTGTTCCGACCTCGAGAACAGAACAGGAACAGGAACAGGAACAGAACAGGAACAGAACAGAGTAAACTGTTCTTAGACTGTTCCAAATTAAAAATTTTCCGAGTGAAATTCAGTCTGAAATTTTAATCGATGATTCATTGGTCAAAGTGTTCGTCACTTCCTAGTGATGCTCGAGACCTAACTTTAACAAGAGTTGCCCCCGAGACTCGAGAATTGACTCCCAAAAATCCGAGACTTTTACCAAAATATTTTAAGTTAGGTTTATAAGGTTGCTCCTCAACCCTCTGGGAGCCGGGGATGTCGGGGTTGGTCATATCGAGGGTCGGGGGCGACCCAAAAAAATCATTGATTCTCAAAATCTTAGATGTTGTCAGATCTTAAAAATATTGTCAATTCGTGATCAGCGCCCTTGAAAACCCCTATATGATGTTTTCAGCAGATTTGGGGAGGGGTCGTACAACGGAAAAGTACCCATAGACAAAGAAAAAATCAAAAATTTTAAAATGTATTTGAACTGTAATTTGGTTATTAAAAATAAAATAAAAAATATTTTTTGGTTGGGACGGTACCCCTATGATTTTTTTCTCAAGTTTAATGAAATTTTTCAAAAAATATTAAATCTAAAATATTTTTAATTACCATCAAAGTTCGTAAAGAGAAAAAAAAAAATCATTTACTAAGTAGGGGGTTCGAACCCACAGCCCCAGGCATCACATATCACTCACCATTACACCACACCAGGGAGTAAAGTATAAAGAATAAAAAAGAATTTTCACTAGGAAAAGTTGAACCTTAGACTAAATCGAATCGCGTCAGTCAGTTTCACCACTGCGCCACGTGAGATCATAATGAATATTTGGAAAATTTCAAATATATTACTCAATCAAGTTCAATTCTTCAATTTTTACCCTGTTCTAGCTTGGCCTGTTCTGTTCCTGTTCTGTTCCTGTTCCAAGGATTTTGAATCTGTTCCTGTTCCTGTGCTGTTCTGAAATCTTAGAACAGAACAGAACAGGAACAGGAACAGGAACAGGAACAGGCCAAGCTGGAACAGCAAAACACTGCTATCCACCCACCAAGTTTCATCCCGAAACTCCACGGACACCTGGGACCTTCCTTTGTCAGTGGGAGGGGGGGGGGGGGGGATTAGTGCAAAAATCTACAGTTGGACACTTTTCCAAGCATTTTCCACAGTTATTTTTCACATTTTTGTTATCTTCCATTGTGAGTTAATGGGCATTTCATTCATTCATTCAGCCGCTCGTCCAATTTGTTGACTTTAATAAGCGATCGATCGAACTCTCCGGGTTCAATTTGATTGTTGCCATTGCTGTCCATCACGGCAAACCAGGACACGTTCTTGGCAAGATGTTTGGCCGATGTGCCATTGTTGAGTTTTGTCACCAAATGATCGATGGCCTCATTCAACGAAATGCTTCCGTTTTTGTCAACATCGATCTAATCAATAATTAATTGATTATCCAATACAACAAAAATTCACTAATTTTTTCTGTTGTTGTCAAATAAATACCGTGACGAAGTGTTCCCAGGCCTTTGCTTCTTCCGCTTCCAGCATTGAGGATGAAGAGTTGCTATTTTAAAATAATTGTTTTGACGAGTTATGAACGAAAAAATGTTTTTAGTCAGAAATTTTATCGTTTTAACCACAATATTCGTAACTAAAAAAAACAATTTCGGGGTTTTCGTCACTAAAATAGTGACGAAGCTATTTTGGCAAAAAATAGCTTTTCGGAAGTATTTGAGCGTTTTTTCAAAAAATTTCTTTAAAAACAAAGAAAATAAAATTCGAATTTTTCATGCCAAGATCACTAAATTTTAAATTCGTATTTTTTCTTGATAAGATTTTGTGTGTTTCTATGCGACTTTTTGCAATTTTTTTTTGCCTAAAAGTAGCACTTTACTGATTGCTAATTTTACCATGTAAAAAACAAGTTTTTAAGCCATTATTGTCATTTTTTCAGATTTTGGCCACTATTTTGGCACTTTTTCGCGGTGTCCGGACATTTCACACATTGGACATTTCACACAAAAGTGCAAATTCGGACGTTTCACACATAAATTTCGCACACATTTAATAAAAGCTTTAAAATGAAATGTCCAATGTGTGAAATGTCGATAGACCTTTTTCGCCACTATTTAGTTAACTATTTAGGAGATTTTTCTTAACTATAAATCCGTGCCCTACTCATTCTCAAACCAACCGTACCCAATGGCCTTGAAGCTAACTGCCGCCGAGTTCTCCGGACAACCGCCCTCCCCGTCCTTAACACATTCCCGGCATCCGTTTGGACAGTCTTCGGCGTACTGCGGGTCACAACAATAGTAACAACTGCATAGCACGCGCACAGTGCATGCATCGTTGTAGACGTACTTGCATACCACACAGTTGTGGTCGAAAATATGGTACTTTGCCGTTTTGTGGCCCCCTCCCCATGAAAACTTTATACTATATGGGGTTTTCAAGGGTGTTGCTGATCACAAATCTGACAATATTTTTAAGATCTGACAACATCTAAGATTGTGAAAATCTATGATTTATTATTATTATTTTGTTACCTAATGTCGCAAACCCGGTTTTATAGGTTTTCTTAGGTGCTGAAAACAGCAAAAATTTTAGCGGGCTCAACCTTTAAACCGGGTTTTCAACCAATTCAAATTTTAAAAAACCATAGGGGTGCGTTTTTGGTCAAAAGATCGTTAGGCTCAGGCCTAAGCCACCCTGCGCTTATAGCCTTGGGCCTAGGCCGTCCAGAGCTTAGGGGTTCATCTCAGGGTGGCTTAGGCCTAAGCCTCTAACAAACCCCAAGCCAGGGTGGCTTAGACCTGAGGGGTGCCGCAAAACGGGAAAGTACCGAAAATGTTGCAGTCTGGCTTGGACATTCCAGGACAACCAAACAAAGCATGACCGATGACACTGCAACATCCATCGCGATTTATCGACGTAATACAGGAAGACACCTGCAATATCAACTTCCATTTTGATGATTGTTTATTATTTAAATTAAATTTTCAAACACTTACGTGCCCGATTTTGGCAAGAACCAACAATTTGATGAAAACAAATTTAAAGTTTTCAAAAAACATTTTCTAAAGCAGCTAGGCTATTAAGAGTACTAAATAAACGAATTTTCATGTTATGATTAAATTTAATAAATATTTTTTAAAAATAAAATGATTCATTTAAATTCCCAATATCGTCTCGATGAGCATTTTTTTTTTCTTATTTTTGGAATCACTAAAATTATTGGCTAAATTTTTTAAAATTGTTTTTGTAAGCTAATGGGAAAGAAGGAAAATTATAAAATGAATTAATTCAATGAATGTTCTGGATACATTTATAAAGCAATAAACGATTCTCAGCCACAATCTTTTTATTTATTCCTCATTTACATTTTGTTTTTAAGTTTAAATATGTTTTTCTGCATTTAAAAATAATAATTTTTTTAGGGTTTTTTGCAGATTAATTGAGGATTTTGATTGTCCAATACATGGAATTGAAAAAATGTTATTTATAAGATGTTTGAATTAGTCAATTAAATAATTATCATAATATTTTTCGACTTTTGCTCTGTAAAATTTTAAAAAAGGTCAAGGGCGTTGAAAACATCATATATGGGGTTTTAAAGGGTGCTGATCACGAATCACTTAAGATCCGACAACATCTAAGACTTTGATAATCTATGATTTTTGATTTTTTTTCCGCAGCCAAAACTGCTTTTATAGAGTTTGCTAGGCTTAAGCCTAAGCCTTACGAACTTTAGGTCAGCGCCACCTTTGTTGACCTTTTTTGAAAAAAAAAAATCAAAAATCATAAAACCGAAAAGTACCAAAATTTCAAGCTTCAAAAAAGTACCGCATTTCTCGACCAATTAAAAGTGTGTTGTTTTTGATCAAGGAAATACAACAGATTTTTACTGTTTCTGTCTGGTCAAATATAAAATTTTTAAATTTCAATTTAAATGTAAACAATTTTTAATTTAGCATTTGCGAGAAAAGATCAAGCAAATTGAATTGGAATTGAAGAACATGAAGCAGTCCATGGAAGAAGTGATTGCAAAAATGGAGGAGTCCGGAAGGAGGAAGAAAGTTATGTTTTCCGGAAAACGATCATAAATAGGGCCCGGATTTATATGTTCCAAAAATGGCCAAATATGCACATAAATATGCTTCAAAAAAGGCCAAAATAGCCCAAAAATGCCGAAATATGCACCAAATATGCATAAAAATAGCATTTTTAGTACATTAATTTGGTTAATACTTAATTTTTGTTCTTTTAATGAATAGATTTAATATAGAGTCCGGACCCAAAACCAACAATTTTTTTATGGTTTTTGTACACAAATTGGACAAAAAGTTTTTTGGTTTTGTGTCAATTTTGAGCAAGCCCCAAAAAATGACTTTGGTTTTGTTTGTTTTGTGCAAGCCCATTTTTGTACAAAATTTTTTGGGCATTGTCCGTTTTACTTCAAAAAATGAGAATTTTGGCGTCAGTGTTGAACATTTTTTGGATTTTAACAAAAAAAAAAATTCACAATATTCAAACTATGCAAAAAAAAACTTTTCCCAATTCGATCGACCCTTTTTATCGAAAAAAATTTGTTGACAAAATATAAAAAAGTGGGGAAAAGAGAAGAAAGAATTGAGACAATGGCACGGAACAGAATTATATTAATATTGAGCATAAGTGTCCATATAAAAGAAATGGGCAATTAATACATTACATCGATTTATGGCATTTTATTGTTTGCTTTTTAAATGAATGGCTTTTTCGAACTTGGTTTTGACAACATGGCGACACCATAAAACTTCACAAAGGTGATCTGCCAGTGCTTCTTTCTTAACTAACACCCCCTCTGGCCAATCGTTTTCCGATAGGACGCCATTGTGACTTGATTTTATTGCTGTTTACTTGCGTTTGATCAATAAAATGTCTATTTTCTAACCGAAGCTCATTTGTTTCAATATCAATCATCCCCAATATCCAAGATCCTTCAACAACAAAACGTCCTCATTGGAAGTTCCGTCTCCCGAGCTTCATCTTAGGCCTAAACCTAACGCGCCCACGCGCCCCGAGCCAGTGTGGCTTAGGCCTAAGCCTAACGCGCCCCGAGCCAGTATGGCTTAGGCCAAGTCTAACACGCCCGAGCCAGGGTGGCATAAGCCTAAGCCTAACACGCCCCGAGCCAGTGTGGCTTAGGCCTAAGTCTAACGCGCCCGAGCCAGGATGGCTTAAGCCTAAGCCTAACGCGCCCTTAAGTTTCTAACTTTTTCCCTGTTATTACCTCAATTACGTGCCCCGGTCCCCCAATTGTGCCGCCGACATTTGCATAAGTTTCGTTAGGAATTAATTAAATTATAATTGATTTGCAAGGCCTTGCTCGTTTCCTTGTTGCTCGTCCATATGCGCCAATTCTAATTCAATGTTTCCCATCTTTATATATTTAAGCCACCGGATGTTTTTATACAAGCATCTTGCTAGCATTCCGGCATGAGCTGTTGCATGTGATGTCGTCAATAACAACTATTATTACTTATTATTAGGGCGGCGATTTATATTGATAAAAAATCTCGAAATATGGCCATAAAATATGAATGAAAAATCGGGCAAAAATTGCAAAACATGGACAAATATGGACAAAATATGGAATATGGATTAAAATCGCAAAATATGGAAAAATATGGAAACTATGGATTATAAAATGGGCTCTAGAAGCTCCAACTAAAAACACTATTTATGGCATTTAGAAGCCGTTTCAAGTGCGCAAAAAAAAATATGGATTTCCATATGCCCTACTTATTATAATTTATTTTGTAACTCAAAAGGTCAATTTGGCTTTGGACACCAGTTTTGGTGCGGGCCGTAGTCTATGCTATATTCAAAATATATATTTATTATAAATATATGCAAAATATATTTTTATAGTGCGGAAATACGACCCCTTTTTCTTATTTATAAACAATGCAAAAAATTGAGAGCATTTTTATTTAAAATGAAAAAAGGTACAATTTTTTTTAATATTTATTGTTTTTTCCCGTATCAATCGATCGATGTGCTCTCTCTCTAATAATTTTCGTGCCCCCGTTGCTGCTGATAGCCGGCGCCTCCGCCACCGTCCATCGGCGGCGGTTGATGCTGTTGCTGTTGTTGCTGATACTGCTCGGAGTTTTGCTGTCGACCGCCTCCTCCGTGCAGTTTCTGCGAAATTTTGTTGATTCCTTTGGCTGCCGCCGTATAGGCAACCGCTGACACTGCCCCAAGCACTGCCGCCCTGGCCAAATCGCCGCCGGTGCTGCGCTTTTCAACGAGTCTAAACAAATGCAATTTTTATTAAAATTAATAAAGGATTAAATGGGTATATTAAAAAAAATTAATTTTACTTTTTCTCGTTAACCGGCTTTGCGTGGACAAGGGCGGGCACAACAAAAAGTTCGCTGAGAATAAAAAGGCAAAGAATGCACTGCACTTTCATTTTTTTAAAACGGTTTTGGTGTTTGGAAAAGCTTTGTTTAGCCAATCTGTAATTTAAAAACACAAAAAAAAGGAATTTTGTGATAAAATCGAAGATCGAAAGTTCCAATGTAATGGACGGACGGACAAATTGTGTCAACACAAGCCGTGATCAAATGGGGTTAATGAGCGGCAAATCAATCGGCTAGAATAAACAGCTGCCTCGACGGCACAGTTGGCAAAAAGGAACAGCTGCCACAGACAATTAATGGCATTATGGGGGGTGGCTACTTCAATTAGCTTTCTTCGTTTTCCATTTAAGCAACGCACATACATATTTTTAAGTTTTATGTGGTCAGCCATTTTTAATCAAAATTTTGCATTTTTTTGACGGAAAACCCGGGACTTTTATACGTTTCGCTAATCGAAAAAAAAATTTTCGTTTCGCTTAGTCGGAAAATAAATTTTTTTGTTTCGATCAGCTCGGACCCGGATTTGGTAACAAACATTTTAATGAGAAAATTGACAGTTTTATGAGAAGGGCCCGGATTTTTAGCTTTTTAGTGCTTATATGTCCTGATGAATACAGCCCAAAAATAGCCTTTTCGCGTTGGTTTGAGCTTTTTTGGACACGCTTGAAATTCAATTTTTTTTGTAGCATATTTTGTGGGTTTTTTGGAAATAAAAGCATATTTTGGCATTTTTGACCAAAATTCGAGTATTCTCAAAAAGATTGATTACTGCCTGTTTTTGAAAATAATATTTATCTTTAACGATAGACTTTTAGTCATTTTCGAAAAAAGACCACCCTCTATCTAATGGTGGGTTGAACGCCCTTGTAAAACCAAAGGACACCTGTCTATATGCGAGCATGGCTTCAAAATGTTAGCCAAAAATAGAATCAAAAATTACAAAAGAATATAACTCACATGCGCGTATTTATTATATATTAAATAGAGAAAAAAATTGACTATATCATGGTGTATAATTCGATATCATACTTCTTCTCTAAACGCAATTATATACTGATTCGTGTGCATTACAGTGCAGAGGTCACACATTCTAAAAAAGAGGCGCATGCTTCAATTTTCTAATAGCCGATTATATATTTGTGTTCTTTAGTAATATTTTTACAATTTGTCACAAATTTAGTTTCTACTTGTTCTTATGAATAGGGCAGGGAAGGGTGCGGAAGGGTTGCCTGTGTAGCTCAGTGGCTAGAGCTTCCACGGAATGGAAGGGACGTGGGTTCGAGTCCCACCGTGGGTCGAACTTTTGCAGCTCCGCCATCCGCCGAAATCCTACAAAGTGTCGCCGGCTGAGCCGGAAAGATAGAAAAAAATTCAAATTTAATGCCTGGTGAAAGGTGCCATCAAAATCAATTAAAAATCCATGCCAAATTTAAATCTGAGTGGAATCTTTTTCAATAATATTGTTCTGTTTGATTTTTCGGCCCATTGCAACGCTCTTCCGGCGTGCAAGTTATGTTCGGAGGGTTGAACAGCGTGACATCGTTGTGCTCGAACTATAAATTTAATTATTCAAATTTTGGCATTTTGTTTACTGTCTGAAAATTTTGAAAAAATAAACTTTCTTACTGTAACTAGACGCCTGCGGGGGGCTAAAGCCATAGGGATTAATTGATATAAGTTGTTGTTGAAACTGTTCCTAGGGCTTTTCTTTTTTTAAATTAGTATTTAGGTTTTTTTTTTCATTTAATTGTATTAAATTATGAGCCCGTTCTGGGCGGGCAAGCCCTCTCTGGGGTTTCATGGCCGGGCAAGCCGTCCCGCGATCGGGCGTGCCCTTTCCGGGGCCGGTTAAGCCATTCCCGGGTCAGACATACACTTCATGAAGCCAAGCAAGTCTTCCCGGGGAACGGGCAATCCTTTCTTTCCAACGTTTTTAAACTTCTTTTAATGTTAATTTATTATTCATTTTATTAAAATTTTTCTACCTCTAACATTTGCCCAACACAGCTGTTCAATGGGGTGTATACTACTTCTAAAAAACGAAAGTTAAAATTATTTCTCTCCTTACCCTTGTATCTCTAACCACATCTCTCACTTTCCACACTATTTCGTCTTCAAAATTGATGCGACCCTAACTTGATCAGATCAGAAACGAACAAACTTTTTTTTGTTTAGTTTACCTTTTTAAGCTGAATTGAATTATATAAATAGACGCCATCTGGACGGTGGAACCAAAAAATATAGAGGGGCTTTGCCTTTGGCTCATGTTTCTTGGTTTAGACATTTTTCCTAATTTGAATTTATTTTATTTTTTATATATTTCTTTTTATTATGAGTCTTCTGCTCTTGGCCGGCCAAGCCCTTACTGGGGATAGCAAGCTTTTATTGGGCTGCTCAAGCCCTTTCTGGGGCTGGAAAGCCTTTTTATGGGACTGGAAGAGCCCTTTCCTCTCGGTTTTTTACTTTTTTTCTTTTTTTAATTTATTTATTTTTATTTTAATATTTTTTTATTTAATGATGAGTTAGTTCATGGCCGGGCAAGCCGTCTCCGGCCCCACGCAAGCCATCCCCGGGGCCGAGCAAGCCTTCACCGGGGCCGGACAAGCCATCCACGGGGCCGGTCAATCCATCCACGGGGCCGGTCAATCCATCCACGGGGCCGGGCAACCCATCACCGGGGCCGGGCAAGCCATCCACAGGGCCGGACAAGCCATCCACAGGGCCGGGCAAGCCATCTACAGGACCGGGCAAGCCATCACCGGGCCGGGCAAGCCATCCACAGGGCCGGGCAAGCCATCACCGGGGCCGGGCAAGCCATCCACAGGGCCGGGCAAGCCATCACCGGGGCCGGGCAAGCCATCACCGGGGCCGGGCAAGCCATCCACAGGGCCGGGCAAGCCATCACCGGGGCCGGGCAAGCCATCACCGGGGCCGGGCAAGCCATCCACAGGGCCGGGCAAGCCATCACCGGGGCCGGGCAAGCCATCCACAGGGCCGGGCAAGCCATCCACGGGGCCGGGCAAGTCCTTTCGCGAGACTTTTAATTTATTGCTTTTTTCAATTGAAGTTTGTTTTATTTAAGTTGGTTAAGTTCTCTCCACTTAACACTTCTCTACTATTTGAATTTTTTTTAACCTAAAATTGTATTTTTTAAATTTAATTTTTCATTTTCAATTTATTTATTATTTAATTAAATTAAATTAATTTCCTCCCCACTTTACTTTTCGCCAACACAATTGTTCTATGGGATAAACTACTGGGGGGTTACACCAGCAGTAACATTCTCTTTCTCTCCTTAGCTGATATCTCTACCACTTTCTCTCCCTTTTGCACACTATTTCTCTTCCTCCTTGATCTGTACATATCTTGATAAGTTTAGATCAGAACTAAACAAATTTTTTTTGTTTAGCTCAGCTTTTTTTGCTGAATTCAATTATATTAAAAAAATTGAAAATTTCAAAATTTAATTTTTTAAATTTTTACTCAAAATTGATCATTCCGCAACTTGATCAGTTTTGATCAGAACTGGTTAAACTTTTTTTTTGTTCGACTCAGCTCATCAAGCTGAGTCTAATTATATATAAATTAACCGTCTGAGGCAAAATTCGAACTTTTCATTTTTTGACCTCAGCCAAATATATGCATAAAATGGTTAGACCCACCAAATCGTCTCTACCCAAACCAAAACGGGCAAGTGATATATCATTTTAAAGCTCAGACATTGGCGCACCTCCTACCACAAAATCAGCCCAATACTTAACCAAAAAATTTTCACCATGGAACTTGGCGCAAAAAAAAATAAAATTTTCCAATTTTGACGACCGATTTCGACCTCAAGTCGAACTATTACATACCTGCTTCTAACACATTTTTTGTAGCTTAACACCATCCCAACTTATAATTAACCAACCCCAACTCAATCCGAGCAAACCCCATCGTTTTTGTGAATTTCTTCCAAAAGTGCCAAAAAAAAGTGCGATTTTTCGACTTTTTGTGACACGCAAAAGTCTATCACAAGTTAGACCTCTCCCCACAAATTATATACCATTCGAACACAAATTTTGTCTAGTTGTGCTCTTTATCCAAACCCAACCGTCCCAGACCCTGCTTTAAACCACTTTTGAACCTCCAACTGCAACATGGTGCCCAAAAAGGGGCTCATCTTTTTGGGCGGTTAGACCGTTCGACCCTTAGTAGGTCGAAATTGAAAATTCTTTCAACATTGGTTTGTGCTACCCCAGTTACTTTATTTTTGTGCAAATTTTCAGACAAATCGGACAGCACAAAAAAAAGATCAATGATTTCCCCCATCCATTCAAAATACAATTTCCTTATAATTAGTAACTAGACGCCGCAGGGGGGGCTAAAGCATGTGGGGTAATTGATTAAAAAATAGGGGGGCTTTGCTTTTGGCAACTGTTCCTAGGGTTTTTCAAAAAAAGTTTTTTTATTCTTTTTCAATTTAATTTAATTTTTAATTTTTTTATTTAATTTAATTATGAGCCATTTCTGGGGCGGGCAAGCCTTTTTATTGGGCTGGGCAAGCCCTTTTTGGGGCGGGCGAGCCTTTTTATATGGATGGGCAAGCCCTTGTCTTTGAAATTTTTTAAAATTAAAATTGCAATTTTTTAAATTTATTTTTTTCTTCCAAATAATTTATTTGTATTTAAATTAAATTAATTTCCTCTCCACATAACTTTTCACAAAAACAAATGTTCTATGGGGAGCACTACTGGGTGGGTTACACCAGCAGTAAGGTTCTCTCTCTCTCCTTAAGCTCTTATCTCTACCACTTTCTCTCACTTTTCCACATTATTTCTTTTCATCCTTGATCTGTCCATATCTCGATCAGTTTTGATCAGAACTGATCAAACTTTTTTTTGTTTAGCTCAGCTTTTTATGCTCAATTTAATGAAATAAAATTTATTTAAAAAAATTTAAAATTTCAAAATTTAAGTTTTTAAATTTTTGGTCAAAATTTAAAATTCCATAACTTGATCAGTTTTGATCAGAAACAAACAATCTTTTTTTTGCATGACTCAGCTCATCGAACTGAGTCTAAATAACTTTTCTATTACCCCTTAAGGCAAAATTCGAACTTTTCGATTTTTGACCCCAAGCAAATTTATGTGTAAATTGGTTAGACCCCCCATATCGACCCCTAACCCGAACCAAAACGGGCAAGTGATATCTCATTTTGAAGCTCAGACATTGGGGCATGCCCTACCACAAAATCAACCTGATACTCAAACAAAAAATTTTCACCATGGAACTTGGCGCAAAAAAAATTAAAATTTTCCAACTTTGACAACCAATTTCGACCTCAGGTCGAACTTTACAGACACGGTCAAATGAAATTTTTTGAAGCTTAACACCATCCCAACTTATAATTAACCAACCCCAACCCGATCCGAGCAAACCCCATCGTTTTTGTGAATTTCTCCCAAAAGTGCCAAAAAAAAGTCCGATTTTTCGACTTTTTGTGGAACGCACAAGTCGAACACGGTTAGACCGACCCCCACCTAACATATACCATTCGAACGCAAATTTTGTCTAGTTGTGCTCTTTCTCCAAACCCAACCCTCCCAGACCCTGCTTTAAACCACTTATGCCCCTCCAACTGCAACATGGTAGGCAAAAAGAGGCGCAGATTTCAGCGCGGTTCGACTTTTCGACCCTTAGTAGGTCGAAATTGAAAATTTTGAAAACGTAACTTTGTTGTAACCTCGGAACTTTATCTTGGTGCAAATTTTCAGACAAATCGCACCACACATCTCCAAGATTATAGAAATCCCCCGTTGATCTAAAACTGAATTTCCTTATAGTAGTAATGTATTGGACTGCCCATTCTGGGAGTCCGTCATTGTAAGTGCACGTCGTTCTGTCGTTGTTGTTCAATGAAAACGTCACATTGAAGGCCTTTTTCGTGATGACGCGTATTTCTAACTCCTTCAAGTCCATGGCCAGCTTTCCATTAGTACAATTTTGTTCCTCTGTCCAATTTGGGCGTAATATCGATCCGTTGATAGGCCGCTAAAATGTTTGAAATTTTTTTAATTGTGAGTAATTTTTGAAAGAAAATCCAATAAAAATTATTTATAAAAAAAGCTTACATAACTGAGATTAGAAATATTCAAAAAGCGAAAAAGTAAAGATGATTTAACTTGTTTTGATCCAATCGTTGATTAAAATTCAAAAAAGCGAAAATTTGTAGTGGAAATCTGGCCTTCGTGTTGTTTTGGTCCAAGCCATTAGTCATTAACCAATCTGGCTTACAATTACCCCATTTCATTAAGTCCCATTGTTCAGGTCGATCAGATTACTGTTCCAGGTTCTCAGATTCCCCTAAACCAGAAGACGGATATCTGCGGATTATACCCGGGGGATACGGAAGAATTGGTCATTCGGCTGTAATGTTCATGTCGAATTCTTGGCCATATTTGTTGAGTCGGCCATTAACGCTTGTAGTAATGCCTACGTAATCATCCTTCTTCTGAAAAATAAGAGATTTATTGGATTTTTGCTTAGTGCCAAACGACGACAATTCGTTAGTGTGGCGCTTCTAAAATAAAATTTGATTTTCAAAAAAATCAAATTGAATTTTTACGCATTTTGGCGGCACAACCTCGGGATTTGCCAGCAATGTAACGTTGCCATCAATCTAAATAGTAAATTTTGTTTTTGGTAAAATGTCATTTATTATTTGAAAAAATTTAATTTGGCACTTACCGCTACAAAATTTGTGGCCCAAAACGGCAACGTTGCATTGTGGTTTAAACAATTGTTGTTCAGTATGATCTCGTATTTGTTTGAATGCACGACAATGACAAATTCGTAGGCATTTTGGGCTTTGAATTTATGTTGCTTGTCAAGTTGATATTTTTGTCCGCCGGAGTGAAGTTTCCTTTCTAATTAAAATAAAAACAAATTATAATTTTATAATTTAAATAATAATAATAAAAATTACTTACAACATAATATTCCGGCACTATTACACTGTCCTTCGGTTGCACATTAATTATTTCTATTCCTGCACCAACTGAAAAGCTTAGATTAACAACGGTCTTCGCAAAAGGTATTTGATTGAAATTTCAAAGCCAGATAGGCATTCTCGATCCGAAAGCTAGGCATTCTCGAGTATCCCAAAGCCAAAACGGCATTCTTGATCCCAAAGCTAGGCATTCTCGAGTATTCCAAAGCCAGACCAGCATTCTCGATCCAAAAGCTATACTGGCATTCTTGAAATCCCAAATCTAGAACGGCATTCTCGAATATTCTCGATAGACCTACTCGAATCTCCCGCTTTAGACGACTGGATTCGGTTGTGCAAAAAAGATATGCGAAATCCATCTTCAATTGAATGCAATTTGACTTGGAAGATCACTTTTGTGCCTTGTTGAATGTTGGGAATGCGTTTCCAGGGTGTAAGTTCTTGTTCCTGTAGCTTCTAAAAGAATATCTAGAATTATCAAACATTTTTTGAAAAAAAAATTGTAATTTAAAAAGAATTAACATTGTTAATGCTTGAACTTACGTAGTTTTGCTGACCGAACATATGAAATGGCATAACGAGCGAATCAGCCAGCAGCAAAAATTGACCGCTCAACTTAATGTATCAAAATGAAAAAAACCAAAATTTATGATTTCCTGAATTTTTCAAATGTTTTTATTTGCCTGCCCCATCTGTTCAGAAAAATGCCATATAATCATAATTATAAAATGATCATTCTGATTGCCGAGATTAGAATAGGAGCATCGACCAGTTTTATGTTTTTTGAATAATTGGGCTGGCGTTTTCAGACAGAACCAAAAACCCCAAGGGGTTGGATTTAGACTTTTGATGGAAATTTCTTAAGAAAATCAAAATTTTCCCGCAGAAAAATTTGTATCATTATTAATTTTAGCATGTTCTTATTTTTAAAAACTTTAAGTCTTGAAAATTTTGTATTAGTATCTTCTCTCGTTGTTCCATCCGGAACCATTTATGTTTCCGGAACCCTCCCTCCCACTCACTCTCTTTGTCCTTTCCGGAAACAGTAATTGCTGTATTTTTGTTTCCGGAACCTTCCGGAACCCTTCCTCCCTCTCTCTTTGTCCTTTCCGAAACAATAATTGCTGTATTTTTGTATCCGGAATCCTTCCAGAACACTCCCTTCTTCTTTCTTTGTCCCTTCCGGAACCATTAATTTTTGTTTGGTGTTTCCGGAACACTATCTCCCTCTCTCGTTGTCCCATCCGGGACCATTAATTTTTGTTTTATGTTTCCGGAACCTCTCTCCTTGTCCTTTCCGGGAACACTAATTGCTGTATTTTTGTATCCGGAATTCTCAGCAATGTTTCCCGCCGGGCGCGAGAATGAAAATGTTCCCCTAAAGATGGCACTTTTGGTAAAATTTGTATCGTAAATTTGAGAAGTCAAAGAAACTTTGTAATTTTTGAAAGCCTTGCCACATTTTGGAATTCATATTTGTTTTAAAAGCTAATTTTATTTTTGCTTTTCGCAAAATCTGGAATCCAAGGTCGGCCTGGGGTTCACCAACCTAGAACCCGGTTCACGGGGCTCGGGTGTAGCCAACATTCCGAGCCCTGGAGCCGATGCCCGTTCTCAAACATACGGATTTCGGCAACTTTAGCCGGCAGGCACAAAATTAAGGGTTGTAAAAAACTCTAAATTTACCAATTTGTAATTACCTATAAGACTTCTCTGCAGTTTCTATGCGAAAACTTTTATAAATTGGACTGGCTTTTGATCTAATATGTATCTCATAGCAAAATTATAGGTCAAAAATTAAAAAATGGAAAACCACCTAGGCAAGTAATGATTGAAATCATGTTTTTGAACAATTTGAGCCAAAATCAATTTTTTAAAAATTTGAATTTGTGAAAAAATGTTCGAATTCGAGCAGCGGCACAATTTTTCCATGGGCAACAATTTCAGGCAGGGATTTAAATGTTATCCGACTCGATCCATGCCCATAGAACAGATTAACAACACAACTCGATGACAAAACATTTATAGAGGGATTTAGGTCTCGGAAAATATTTTTCAAAATCATTCGAGCTTTCGGGTTTTAAATCGAACTTAAATCTTGACTACTTTAGGGTCGGCGGCGTTCAGGCCAAATCCCGATCCCAACCCAATCCCAAAAATAGCCCAACAGTGGTCGGTCGAATAACGGATCGGTCCCGAACAATCCTAATTTTTCGTGATCCCACGAGCTTTTTGGGAGTGATGCTAAAGGCTGCGCCAACTGAAATCTTCGGGAGCTGGGGAATTAGCCCCAAAGGCTCTAATCATTCAGTTCCCACTGACCAGGCAGTCCATGGACATAGCCAGGGGTGCCCAAGCAAACTCAGGTAGCGCATTATGTTCAGCACCGTCTCGTTTAAAAATCGAAGTTGAATTTGTATTTTTGACAATTTATGATTCAGTGACTTTTAAAGTTATGATTAACATTTCACATATTCTTCTGACTTTTAATTGAAATTCATGCATATCAGGGATGGGAATCGCTATCGTAAGCGCGATATATAACACATTTATCGCCTTTTTGGGCATATCGCATATCGCTATCGCATTGGAAAATAGGTACGTGTATCGCCAATCGCATATCGCTATCGCATTAGAAAATTCGATATCGCATATCGCCAATCGCTTTTTTTCGGCGGGATACTCATCCCTGATGCATAAGTATTTATTTACTTGAATTGATTCTTTTATTGATCAAATGGACCTTTTGGAATTTCTTTATTTTTAAATTTGTTTTCATTGACGAAGAGGAAGGAGTCTCTAACCAAAATTTGGAAATGTAAAAAATGATAAAAGAATGAGTTATCAATCATTCATTCAAGAAACCGATAAGCACATCAAATTGTAGTCGTCCATCGAATTTTTTTTGTTCGCTAAATAATGCTATTCAAACCTTTCGCTTTCTTTATTGTTTCAATAGGATTTTACTATAAATTCATTCGTTTAAAATTCAATTTTGTGAAGGTATTCAAATAATAATAACTTGCCGTATTATAAATTCAAATAATACTTTTGGGCACAAGAAGTTTGGGCACCGCAACACATCATTAAAAAATAAAATTTCAAAATTTTGCCATTAGACTCTCATTAAATACTTTGGAACTTTTATCGAAAGCATATTCAAACCCATTATGGGTTAAAGTGAGTTTTCTTCTTGACCATGAGGGTTTGAAACACTTTCTGCAAATTGTATGGTTTGAGGGGCAATCACTTGTGCTGCTTCGGCGTACGGACCGAATCCAGACCGGGGAGTAACTTCATCTCGACAAGAACTGTTGAACGGTTTAAAAAGTCTGAATCGGTTAACTTTAGAGTCAGTTATTGCCCCGGTCTGGATTCGGTTCTCGCTGCTTCTTCAGAAGAACCACTGGAAACAAATTCTGCTTCTTCAAGATTTCCAATGGGCTCTCCAAGACTTTTCTCACCGGAGGACTTTTTGAGGATTCCGCAAAATGACCTAAATTAAGTAATAAACGCGGCACACCAACAACTGACCTTCTTTTATCCTTAAAAACGCTGATATGATATGCAAATATTGCTTTCAAACATTCATAAAAAAATTTTATATCTGAACTCAATACCTTTTTGTCGAAAATTAAATTCCATGAAATAACAAAACAATCAAGTAATGTTTTTTTTATTTATTTTCTTTTTAAATTTGTATTGTGGTGCCCAAACTTTCCGGTGCCTAGACTTCTGGTGCCCAAACTTCCTGGTGCCCAAACTTCCCGGTGCCCAAACTTCATGTCGCCGCGGGAATGGTAATGAAGTCTTCAATTTTGGGACTGAATTTCGCCCATATACCGGGGTTTTTCAAAATTTCAAATCTTTGTTTTTGAGCCCCGGGTTTTTTGACCGGGAATTGATTAATTTTCCCACTCATAAATACCGGGTTTTAATTTAATTTTCTCAATCCCGGTCCCGGAAATGTTGTTTCTGAAATTGCTTGGTGAAATCTCCGATTTTTGGCTTACTCGTTAAAATGTCATCCTTTACCAAAATTCAACTAGGAATTCGGGACGACGAGACTCTCAAACATTCCTAATTTCAACCTTAATTTTTAACTTTGCTGATTGAAACTCATTTTTTTGATTTTGGTGGGATTTTTTTAAAAGTAAATCAATGTTTATAATGAATTATTATTTTTAACAGATAACATTGCAAGCCATCCTTTTGCGATCAACTTATTTGTTGGGAATAAGGTCCGGCGGTTTGGAAAAAGTCCGCGCCAAGAAATTTTAAAATCTACCATCCAAAAAGAATTGGTGACAAACAACAGCAACCGTTATCCAACAGTACATTTTATATTACGTCAATCAAAAACGCCGTTGGAAACGAACTACGACAAATGACACAATTCCGGCTGCTATTCACCAACTCGACAAGCAGCTCCACTCGAGAATAAAGGAGCTAAGCATAACAAATCGCATTTTTTGTAATTTTTGGACTTTTGGCGGAGCATCTCTGACTACTCATTTTTACCCGTGGGTGGTTTTTGTTCAATATGCAAGGCCAAAACCGCCAATGTACATGATGTGCACTGGAGTCTTGATCAGCCTTAACCGCGTCCTAACAGCTGCACATTGTGTGAATTGGAACCGAACTCAGCTTGCAGAATGCATGGGCTATGAAAGACCCGGCGCCCAAGGGTAACTGGCAACGAGACTGTTTTTGATTAAACCAAATCCGGGTTTGATAAGATTATTAGGCGAATAGTCTAATCTGACGATCGGGATCGGATTGTGTTTACACTAGAGCCCGGACTTGAGCTTCGAGCGAGATCTCGAGTCGAGATTCTCGAAAAAATCTCGGTCTCGAAAAATCTCGAGAAGCTCATTTTTCGTCGAGCGAGATCTCGAGGTCGAGATCTCGAAAAAATCTTGGTCTCGAAAAATCTCGAGCCGAAACAGTCGAGATTCGAGATTTTTTTGATGAAAATTTTTGGGCGTTATTTTATTTATCGAAAAAATAATTTTCAACCAATCGCAAGGAAAAAGCTTAGGCCTTCTCTAGCACAATTTTTCGATAGTAGCTTTCGTCTTTCAATTGGTCTAAAAGCCATTTTTGCACTTACAAATTAGTGAGTTTAGTGAGCCGAAAGAAATGAGATTTTCGCATACATAATTTGTAACTCTTCAGTGATGCATACGGATCCAAAAAAAAATGTCCGAAACCCGAAAATCCTGATCCAAAGATGCCCGGAAAATTCAAAATTTGAAATTAATTTTTAATTTGGCACTTTTTGAAAATTTGGGGTGGGGGGTCGCGGTGCTGATAGGCGCCGCCGAGAAAATTTTGAATTTTCGACTAATTTGTTAAGGGATTTGCACCAAAATTTTAAAATGCGGTAATTTTTTGAAGCTTTTTAGGAGTAGGAGAGGTCCGGTAAGGCAAAATTTTACAAAAATTGGCAATCTTTGTTTAAAAAAACAGTGTTTTTCATAAAAATCTTTGGGCTCGAGATCGAAAATCTCGAGCTTCCTTCGAGCGAGATCTCGAGTCGAGATTCTCGAAAAAATCTCGGTCTCGAAAAATCTCGAGAAGCTCATTTTTCGTCGAGCGAGATCTCGAGGTCGAGATTTTTCGAGAATCTCGTCGAGATTTTTCGAGATCCTCGAGACGAGATCTCGTCTCGACCGGGCTCTAGTTTACACTTTCTAATTTTGGACAGGTATGAAGCAATGTGGGCAGACGATGTGACGATTTCTTTCGGCTCGCCTGATACGCTGACTGTCTTCCGTATTTAGGCCATTCAAATCAATGTTTCAAAGGTTCTACACAACACCAGTGATGGACCCTAGGCAATATGATCTTGCCGTCATTCACGTAAAATACAATTATTATGCTCAATTCTTTTCAAAAAAATTAATGTAAAAATTGGGACAAAAATTAAGGATTTTGAGGCAAAATTGTCGCCTTAGTTTTAACTTTTTTTTGAATGGTGTCGTATTCCTAGAGAAATATATATACTGCTATGCTTCAAATTTAGCTCGATGACCATATTTAAATAAACCACAATGAGTGGATTAATCGGCTTATTACTAAAATTCAATTTACGCTGATAAACTGAGAAGATTTTTAGATGTTTTTGCTTAAGCTATTTTTGAATTTACTTGCAATTTTGAACCCATAAATTTTGACTTTTTTTTTGAAAATTTACATACTTTTAATCAGGGAGCCGTGCAGTCCAATACAAGTGGAGTGAAACGGGCTATTTTACTTACTGGAATTATCCATCTCAAGTTACACTCAATCGCTCTTCCGCAACGTTTTCCCAGGTAAAATAGCGCCGTCGGCAATACAAAGGAGAAATTTAAAAAGAAGAAAGCCACATTAGTTCGTGTTCAACCGATTGGGGCATTGGGACGGTCAATTTGGCGATTGACAATTATGCAGTGATTTTAATAATTAAGTTTAAAGAGTAAATAATAATGCATGAAAATCTTTTTTGGCTATCAATGGCATAGAATACGAATCTTCAGCTTCCGATTTATTATTCTTCGCTTACGTAAACACTAAATACATTTTTTCCTATATTTTAAAAGATTTATAATTAACTTTTTAATTTATTTAATTAAAATCACTGCCGAATTGCAATTGATCCCATTGATTTACTGGATACACTTGAATATTTTAACAAAATTCAATGAATTGCTTTTCAAAAAATTCCAAAGAACTTGTAATCAAAGCATATGTCCATTTCACTAATATGTGACCTTCCAATGTTCGTCCCGCTTTTATAATATGGCGAGTTAGTATTATTTGAATACCTCAAACAACATTTTCTGTAGGAGCTAACAACGGGCACTGAGCGAAGGGTTCTTGGCATTCAAAATGCGTTGGAGTTGCCTAAAAGGATATGTGAACATTTTCTTTGAATTTTTTTAATCTTAAATGGCATTTTATTTTTAATTTAAACATTTTTACAAAAAACTAGCCTATCACGCACGCAGTCTTAGAAACTGAGAACTGCGGTTTTTGCTGCAGCAATTCCATCTGGACCACAACTTCTTGTCGTCTTGGACAAGCTGCAGAAGGCCAACATTAAGAAATAAATTTTACAAAAATAAAAATTTGAATTATTCAATCATAAAAAAAATAATTTGGATCCCGAGCCAGATAACCCCGACCCCCGACAATTTTGGATTAAATCCACGACCTCAACCCTGAGGAACCGCGATCAGGATAGGCTAGCCAAATTATTAATTAACTAACAATATTTTGTTAAATAATATAATTAATTTATATAGCAAAATCTTGAATTATAATCTGTAAAATTACCTGCTTTTATATTGTGCAGAAAACCCGTTCCTCCTGATACCTAACTTAATAAATGGATTTTGAATTTTTTACAATATTATAAGCTTAAGATTCACCCAAATGCAGAGTGCACCGATTGATCAATCTAGTTTATTTTAAACTATAAATAATTATCTAAAGACTTAACTGGCCAGGCCAGGCCGTTCATGCCAATGCCAAAATTTGCGTTACGCATGCCAATCACTCGCATCCCCTCCACTCCCTTCGTTGACAATGCTAATGCCAATGCCAAATTTTGCTTTACGCAAATGCCAACCACAATTCTATGGCATCTCTTCCCCTCCCCACTCACTTCTCTGACAATGCTTTAAGGCTTATGGATGCCCAAAAGTTCCACATGTTTTACCCACATAAAGCAGCCCATGTGTATGTAAAGTGCAATTCAGATTTATCGACAAATCTCTTGCTGACGAATCAATCCACTAAAAATTATGGCAATGCCAACATTTTCTTTGCGCAAATGCCAACACATTCTCTCGCATCCCCTCACCCACTCTCTTCATTGGCAATGCCAATGCCAATGGCAATGCCAAAATTTGCTTTACGTAAATGCCAACACATTCTCCCGCATCCCCTCACCCACTCTCTTCATTGACAATGCTAATGCCAATGACAATGCCAACATGAAGGCATATTCTAAGCCAGCGATTAAAGCCGTATAAAAGCGGTGGCAAATGCCACAGAAAGAATCATTCAAAAAAACTATTTTTTTGCCACAAAAATGCGCTTCTTTCACTTCTTGGACGCCGTTTGCTTGTTCGTGGTGGCCACCTTCATTCTGCTTGAGACGGGTCAGAAAAATTCGTTGGAAATTAAAATTATTTTATGACTTTTCTGCGTCTGGTGACTAATAAAATTTTAGTAAATTTCTAAAATTACATTTCCTATTCACGCAGAGAATTCAGATGCACAGCCAAAAACGTCAAACACCAAACTCAAGAATAAAGGACCAACCAGTTCTGGCAATGCTAAACCAAACCCAGGTAAAAGACTGAGTTGAGTGACTCAAAAATAGGTGTTGAAGATGCGTATCCAAAAAAATTTGCCAATTTTTGTAAATTTTCGGATTTTTGCCGGATTTTTTGCCAAAAAGTCCGGAAGCTTATAGAGCTTTTTTATGTCCTTGCGTGCAAAGTTTGGTTTAGTTTAGTCAATTTAAAACATTTATTTTCAATAATTTTAAACATATTTTCTAACTAATGCCACTAAGTTCATGATCTGTGTATCAAAATTGGTGTAAAAAAGCATTTCATGCTTATTAATTCAAAATAATAAATACAATTATTAGGGCTAACCCTTGGAAATCGATGGGATTCCGATGCATCTGATAAGGGCTTAACGCTCTCTCCCGATCAATTGATTGCCGATTATACTGGACTGCATTTGGGTAAACATAATTCTGTTAATGTGATTTGATTAAAATGGTTTATTTAGAGAGAGTTCACGCAATTCTTTGAATTCATTTATTTTTCAGGGCATCGCTCTGTCAGCGCTGAACAGCCAATCCCAAAAATTAAATCGGGCTTTTTCTATTATGAAGTGGAAACATTAGAGCGCGAAGGGTATAAAATATTATAAAACAATCGATTTTAAATATTATTTTTAGGGCTACGATTTAATTTTTTAATCCATACTTCGTCCATTTGCAATTTTTTATCCAAATAAATCGCAGCCCTAATTATTATAAGGGACCGGATTTTAAGGGGTTTAACTATCTGAAAGCGCCTTGCTCTGAAAAGCACGGAAATCATGTTTTTAGGTTAAGCGATCGTTTTTCATCGAGTTGTTAGCAACTATTTCATAGTTTTTTTGTTGCAACTATAATAGATAAAAAAACTATTTTGGATTCTTTAAGCAACTAAAAACATAGTAACTATTTAGAGATTTTTAGAAACTATAAATCCGGCTACTAATTATTATATTTATAGTAAATCCATTTCCATTGGACTTGGGCCCAACAAAGGCCTACCAACGGGAAAAGAGATTGGAGTAGATGAAGGCTACGCATACGACAACAATGGCGATGTTTGGGGTCACAAGGTTGATGGATGTTTCAACTACCATGGACGTCCGTACATCAAGGGTGAGCATCAGTTTGCTGACCGCGACGCCGTCAATGGCGTCGTCTTAGTCAGCATCGACGTCGTCGGCTGCGGCGTCAATTTAAAAACTGGCCAAATCTTTTACACGCAGAACGGAGTCCTTTTAAGTGAGAAAGCATAAAAATTAGGGGGTAACTAATATTGAAGTGGTGCCCCCCCCCCATTTTAGAAAAAATAAAATAATTTTATTCATTTCTAAATCGCTAAATAGCCGTTCCTAGTGGTATTCGGAGGTGTAGAGTCCTAATCTGTGATCTCCATTTCGACCAATTCCCAAATTCGAACATTTTTGCGAAAAGCAAAATTTTCAAAAATTAAATTTGGCCTCAAATTATTCAAAAAGCACAAACTTACGTCGAAAAAGCAAACAATATAGTCGAATTATTCATTTGAATGATTTTGAGATGTAAATGTGAATTTTGAAAGTTTTTGTATCTTTCGGTAAAATGTTCGAATTCGAGTCCGGGGTTCGAAATAGGTCGAATCGGAGGTCAGATTCGGATTCAACGCCCCTTATTAAATGCCCTAGAAACACCTTTTTATCGACTTTAAACCCAAAAAATAAGTTTTTTCAAAAATGAGTGGCACCATCGTCAGTATTACCAATTAGGGCTAATTTGATTTTTAAGAAATGCACTAAGTCGATAAAAAACTGTTTCTAAGCGTATTTTTATTATTCGGAGGTGGTAGAATCCGAATCTCACATTCTTTTTCAGCCAAAAATTTATTTGTTTTTGCAGATACTACCGGCGGGCGGCTGCTTGTTGTTGATTTGGACGCCGATTTGTTTCCAACCGTTTCGTTGGGTTACCCTGGCAACAAAATTGAAGCGAACTTTGGATCAAAAGAATTCAAATTCAACATTACCAAGGCTTTATCTATGCGCTTGCTGTAGAGGGTTTAGATCGATTTATCATTTTTTTCGGGTTAGAACAAACATTTTACCAATTCATTTGTTTTCGAATTTGTCATTTGGCTTTTGGTTTTTCCTGTAAAATTTATTTCAGTGTTCAAATTTAGCAATAGAAGTCCGGACCCAAAAATGTCCGGAACTCCGGATTAGAAATTTGACCTTTTCTCATTTTCTGAACTATTTTGGGGCTTTTGCCACGAATAGTTTCAACGACCGAAGTGCCATCGAATTTTGCCAACGCATCCGCTGAGTTTTTGACTCGAACGGCATCAGTTTCCACTTGAAACAAGGGCAAACAAAACCGAAATTGGCAAATCATTTGGCACTGGATTTGGCCTTTGATCAATGGGAACATTTACGCATTTTCATTGTCGCCCTCAAATTCAACCGTTTTCGACAATTTTCTACGACAATTCTCGGGGATTGTGCAACGCTCCGTCCGATACATCAACTTCCCTGACAGTTTCCCTCAATATCCAGTCGATGACAGTGACGACGCTTTTTCAGACAAAGCATTTACGCCAAATGGTTGCACACGCCCCGCCAATGCATTTTCTGTCAATTTGATCAGCTGTCTTAATCCTTGGCACTTTTTTTTGTTAGCATTGCGCCATTCCCATTTGAATTGAAGACCAATTTGACGCGTGAACGATCGTTTCGGCAATTCGGAGGTGGTAGAATCCGAATCTCTTCTTTTTTACGCCAAAAAATTTGCTTGTTTTTGCAGAAACTCTGGACGTCGATTTGTTTCCAACCGTTTCGATGGATTATCCTGGCAACAAAATTAAAGCGAACTTTGGATCGGAAAATTTCAAATTCAACATTACCAAGGCTTTATCTATGCGCTTGCTGTAGAGGGTTTAGATCGATTTATCATTTTTTCGGTTGTAGAACAAACATTTTATCAATTCATTTGTTATCGAATTTGTCATTTGGCTTTTGGTTTTTCCAATAAAATTTATTTCGGTGTTCAAATTTAGCAACGGAAGTCCCCGGACCCAAAAATGTCCGGAAAACCGGAGTAGAAATTTGACCTTTTCTCAACTATTTTGCGGTGTTTTTGCCACGAATAGTTTCACGAGGTGCCATCGAATTTTTCCATTTCTAAACTATTTTGGGGGGTTTTGCCATGAATAGTTTCATCGACCAAAGTGCCACCGAATTTTTCCATTTCTAAACTATTTTGGGGGGTTTTGCCATGAATAGTTTCATCGACCGAAGTGCCATCGAATTTTTCCATTTTTAAACAAAATTATCTGACTTTGTTGTGTTATCAGATCTAAGCCGGGTTTAGAGATAAGGAGATAAGATTATTAGGTGAATCTAGTCTGACGATCGGGATCGGATATTGCAATTGGCGGCAACAGTTGGGTGGAGTACTGGATTTTGGCAATGAAAATATTTAAATAAAAAAGCGATTTTAGCCAATAAAATTTGAACGGAAGAACCTCTGATAAGGAGGGTTTGAGTAATTATCAGGGGGGGGGGGTGAAGCAGCAATTAGTGGGCACCCAATAAATGTAATCAGCCGCCGGGAGGGAAAATGATGGGACGGGAATGAGACAACAATAACATACACCCAATTTAGAAGCAATTTTTTGTCGTTTTTCATTTTCTTTGAATTTTTTTAATCTTAAATGGCATTTTATTTTTAATTTTATTATTTACATTTTTACAAAAGACTATCAATAGGTTCGAATGCATAGCGCCGATCACGCACGCAGTCTTAGAAACTGAGAAAATTAAGCAGAACTCAGTAGAGAGAAAAAAAAATTGAACAAAATGTTCTATATGCAACAGGAGCGAGCAGTTCAGCAGCAACGGCTGGAGGCAATTTGTGTACGGGCTCAGAAGGAGGAGGAGGAGGCCATGACGAGCGGAAACGCCCGCGGCTTTTGCTGCAGCAATTCCTGGACCACAACTTCTTGTCGTCTTGGACAAGCTGCAAAAGGCCAACATTACGAAATAAACATTTACAGAAATAAAAATTGGCATTTATTCAATCAGAAAAAAAATGGTTTGAATCCCGAGCCAGATAACCGCGACCCCCGACAATTTTGCATTAAATCGGCGCTAGGTCGTTTCGCAAAATCCGCCACAATGGGCGTTTCGCAAAATCACTAAAAATATTATTAAATTATAATATTAAAAGTATATAAAAGGAATATAATCTGCATTTGATAATTTAAAGCGGTTTTTGAATCTGTTGAAATTTTAAAATTAAGGAAAACATACTTTTTTTTAAGTAACTCCAAAGCCGTAGAGAATAACTGGGGAAAAGTTGGAAACTTAGGGGTTCGTTAGGCTTAGGCCTAAGCCACCCTGGCTTGAGGTTCATTAGGCTTAGGCTTAAATATTGGCGTAACCATTAATTTTTGATAAATAAATATTTAAAAAAAATTGTTTAAATTAAAATAAATGGCGGATTTTGCGAAACGACTCAGCACGTATTAAATCCACGACCTCCAACCCTAAGGAACCGCAATTTCCGACTTTTTCCACGCCGAACGTCGGGTGCCAACCCTAAGAAAAAAGAAAGAATTTCATAAATTTAATAAAAACATAATCCATCTTCTACGGATTAAGAAACTGGCATTTATATCTCTGTTTCGGCTTTTGCCATTCATTGTGTATTTTCCAAATTTGTGTCTGATCATTGACCAAAGTGATCAATTAAGCCGAACTTTGTATAGTATTTGCTTGTCCACAATGTCCAGGATAGTCTAGCCAAATTATTTATTAATTAACTAACAATATTTTGTTAAATAATATAATTAATTTATATAGCAAAATGTTCAATTATACTCTGTAAAATTACCTGCTTTTATATTGTGCAGAAAACCCGTTCCTCCTGATAACTTAATAAGGATTATGAATTTTCATTGGTTATGTTATTATTATAAGCTTAAGATTCACCCAAATTCAGAGATCACCGATTAATCCATCTAGTTTATTTTAAACTATAAATGTAGTTGCACATGTTTTACCCACATAAAGCAGCCCATGTGTATAAAAAGTGCAATTCAGATTTATCGACAAATCTCTTGCTGACGAATCAATTCCACTAAAAATTATGGCAATGCCAACATTTGCTTTACGCAAATGCCAACCGCAATTCTCAGCATCCCTCCCCACTCTCTTCGTTGACAATGCCAATGCCTAAATTTGCTTTACGTAATGCCAACCACAATTGTCTCAGATCGCCTCACCACTCTCGTCGTTGATAATGCCAATGCCTAAATTTGCTTTACGTAAATGCCAACCACAATTGTCTCGGATCGCCTCACCACTCTCTTCGTTGACAATGCTAATGCCATGCTTTACGTAAATGCCAACCACAATTGTCTCGGATCCCCTCCCCACTCTCTTCGTTAACAATGCCAATGCATGCTTTACGTAAATGCCAACCACAATTCTCTCGCATTCCCTCCCCTCTCTCTCCTCTGACAATTCTATTTCAAATTGATGGCACAGTCTAAGCCATCGATTAAAGCCGTATAAAAGCGGTGGCAAATGCCACAGAAAGAATCATTCAACAAATATTTTTATTGCTTGTGCCCCCAAAATGCGCACCTTTCACTTCTTGGACGCCGTTTGCTTGTTCGTGGTGGCTGCCTTCATTCTGCTTGAGACGGGTCAGAAAAATTCGTTGGAAATTAAAATTTTAGATTATCTATTTATTTAGGCTGAAGTTTGATTTATTTCAATCATTTTTAACATATTTTCTAACTAATCGCTAAATTTCATGATCGGTTATCAGATTTGGTGTAAAAAAGCATTTCTATGCAATTTAAATTCAAAATAATAAATACAATTTATTAGGGCTAACCCTTGGAAATCGATGGGATTCCGTTGCATCTGATGAGGGCTTAAAGCTCTCTGAGCCCGATCAATTGATTGTCGAATATCCTGGACAGAATTATGGTAAACATAATTCTGTTAATGTGATTTGATTAAAATGGTTTATTTAGAGAGACGCAATTCTTTGAATTAATTTACTTTTCAGGTGCTCGCTCTGTCAGCGCTGAACAGCCAATCTCAAAAAATAAATTGGGCTTTTTTTATTATGAAGTGGAAATATTAGCGCACAAAGGGTATATAAATATTATAAAAGAATTGCTATGTTTTGAAATATTATTATATTTACAGTAATTCTATTGCCATTGGACTTGGACCCACCAAACCCATACCATTGCAAGAAGAGATTGGACGAGTTAAAGGCTACGCATACAACAGCGGTGGCATTGTTCAGGGTCACAATGTTGCGGGATCTTCCGACTTCAAGGGACGTCCGTACATCTATGAAAAGCCTCGGTTTGGTGTCCGCGAAGTTGTCGGCGACGACGGTGTCCGCAACGTTGTCCGCGACGTCGTCGGCTGCGGCGTCAATTTGGCAAAGCGCCAAATCTTTTACACGCTAAACGGAGCCCTTTTAGGTGAGAAAGAATACAAATTAGGGGGTATATCAAAAAGTTAGTTTTAAGTTGGGGCACCGACTTTAATGTACTTGTTTTTGCAGAAACTCTGGATATGAATGCCGCCGATTTGGACGCTGATTTGTTTCCAAGTGTTTCGATGGATTATCCTGGTAACAAAATTGAAGCAAACTTTGGATCGAAAAAATTCAAATTCGACCGTGCCAACGCATTTTGAGAGTGAAAACGAGGATATTGATGGGCTTGCTGTAGAGGGTTTAGATCGATTATCATTTTGTAGATCAAAACATTGTATCAATTCATTTGTTTTTGAATTTGTCATTTGGCTTTTGGTTTTTCCTGTAAAATTTATTTCGGTGTTGTTCAAATTTAGCAACGGAGTCCGGACCCAAAAATGTCCGGAAATCCGGATTAGAAATTTGACTTTTTCTCATTTTCTAAACTATTTTGGGGGTTTTTGCCACAAAAGTTTCATCGACTGAGGTGCCATCGAATTTTGCCAACGCATCCGCTGAGTTTTTGACTCCAACGGCACCAATCTTTCCATTGATACACCCAAAGGGCAAACAAAACCGAAATTGGCACAAATCATTTGGCATCGGATTTGGCCTTTGATCAATGGGAACATTTACGCATTTTCATTGTCGCCTCCAAATTCAACCGTTTTCGACAATTTTCTACGACAATTCTCGGGGATTGTGCAACGCTCCGTCCGATACATCAACTTCCCTGACAGTTTTCCTCAAAATGGTTGTTTGTTTGGGCTTTTACTGCATTTTCCAATTTAAATTCTTTTACCTATTCCATTTCAGGCATTTGTCAATGCAGTGTTTTCTATCAATTTGATCATCTGTCTTAATCATTTGCTCTTTTTTTTTGTTAGAATAGCGCCATTTCCATTTGAATTGAAGAACAATTTGACGCGTGAACGATCGTTTCGGCAATTCGGAGGTGGTAGAATCCGAATCTCTTCTTTTTTACGCCAAAAAATTTGCTTGTTTTTGCAGAAACTCTGGATATGCGTGCCGCCGATTTGAACGCCGATTTGTTTCCAACCGTTTCGATGGATTATCCTGGCAACAAAATTAAAGCGAACTTTGGATCGGAACAATTCAAATTCGACATTGCCAAGGCATTTTAAAGAGTGAAAACGAGGGTATTGATGGGCTTGCTGTAGAGTGCAATTCAGATTTATCGACAAATCTCTTGCTGACGAATCAATTCCACTAAAAATTATGGCAATGCCAACATTTGCTTTGCGCAAATGCCAACCACAATTGTCTCGCATCCCCTCACCCACTCTCTTCGTTGACAATGCCAATGCCTAAATTTGCTTTACGTAAATGCCAACCAAAATTGTCTCGGATCCCCTCCACTCTCTTCATTGACAATGCCAATGCCTAAATTTGCTTTACGTAAATGCCAACCACAATAGTCTCGGATCCCCTCACTACTCTTTCTCTGACAATTCTATTTCAAATTGATAGCACATTCTAAGCCAGCGATTAAAGCCGTATAAAAGCTGTGGCAAATGCCACAGAAAGAATCATTCAAAAAAACTATTTTTTTGCCACAAAAATGCGCTCCTTTCACTTCTTGGACGCCGTTTGCTTGTTCGTTGTGGCCGCCTTCATTCTGCTTGAGACGGGTCAGAAAAATTCGTTGGAAATTAAAATTTTGGGCGCAATTCAAATTATTTTATGATTTTTGTGCGTCTGATGACTGACAAAAATTTAGTAAATATCGAAAATTACATTTCCTATTCACGCAGAGAATTCAGATGCACAGCCAAAAAAGTCAACATCAAACACAAAACTCAAGAATAAAGGACCAACCAGTTCTGGCAATGCTAAACCAAACGCAGGTAAAAGACTGAGTTGAGTGACTCAAAAATAGGGGTTGAAGATGCGTATCCAAAAATCTGCCAATTTTTGTAAATTTTCGAATTTTTTCCGGATTTTTATCATAAAGGCCGGAATTCCGGCTCAAAAATGTACGGATACCCGGAATCCGGTTTCTTCCCCGGATCGGACCGATCGAGATTCTCGATCGGTCCTCAAATCCGCTCTAGGCTTTTAAAGCTCTGGTCTGGCTGCCGCCCTTATATGTAGAGAGGCTTTAGGGGTTTTCTAACAAAAATTTAGTAAATTGATCAAAAAATGTTCACTTACATTTCCTACTCACGTAGAGAATTCAGATGCATCGCCAAAAACGACAACATCAAACACAAAACTCGAAAATGAACCAGCTAAACAAAAAAACTCAGGTAGACTGAGTGATTCATTGCAAAAATAGTTTTTTTTAGATTTATTAATTATTAGTTTTTAAAGCAATTGTTTTGGCTTAGTTTTTTTCAATTGAAACGGGTTTTTTGTAATAAATTTTCAAACCAAATGCCTAAAGTGAGTTTTATTCATGACCTGAGTATCATGGACCCAAAATTTTTTCACAAAAATTTATTTTTACTTTCTAACTAATACCACTAAAGTTCATGATTTGTGTATCAAATTTGGTGTAAAAAAGAATTTCTATACAATAAAATTCAAAATAATAAATACAATTTATTAGGGCTAACCCTTGGAAATCGATGGGATTCCGCTGCATGTGATAAGGGCTTAACGCTCTCTCCCGATCAATTGATTGCCGATTATACTGGAGTGTATTGGGGTAAACATAATTCTGTTAATTTGATTTGATTAAAATGGTTTATTTAGAGAGACGCAATTCTTTGAATTCATTTACTTTTTAGGGCATCGCTCTGTCAGCGCTGAACATCCAATCCCAAAAAAGAAATCGGGCTTTTTCTATTACGAAGTGGAAATATTAGCGCACAAAGGGTATATAAATTTTATAAAACAATTGTTGTGTTTTGAAATATTATTGCCTATTAGGGTTACGATTTATATGGCAATCCATATTTTTTGCGCATTTGGCACAGCGAACAAATGCCAAAACTAATGTTTTAGCTTTGGTTGGAGCTTCAAAGCCCATTTTATAAACCTTAGTTTGCCATATTTCGCCATTTTTCAAAAATTTTAACAAAAATGCAATAAAAACGAAAAAAACCCCCTAAGTGCCAAAAAAAAATGGAGTTTTTAAAGCCATATTTTATAAATTTTTTTTTGACTGAATTACTTTCGATTTGAAATTGTATAGAAACTATAATCCGGTCCCTAATTATTATATTTACAGTCATTATATTCTCATTGGACTTGGGCCCAACAAATGCATCATGCCAAGGGGAAACGTGATTGGAGTAGATGAAGGCTACGCATACAGGAACAATGGCGATATTTGGGGTCACAAGGTTGATGGATGTTCCGACTTCTTTGGACGTCCGTACATCACGGGTCAGCCTCAGTTTGGTAGCAAAGTCGTCAATGGCGTCGCCGTCGTCAGCCTCGACGTCGTCGGCTGCGGCGTCAATTTAAAAACTGGCCAAATCTTTTACACAAAGAACGGAGCCCTTTTAAGTGAGAAAGCATAAAAATTAGGGGGTAACTAATACTGAAGATGGTCCCCCCTCACCATTTTTGAAAAAATAAAATAATTTTTTTGTTTCTAAATCGCTAAATAGGCGTTCCTAGTGGTATTCGGAGGTGTAGAGTCCTAATCTGTGATCTCCATTTCGACCAATTCCCAAATTCGAACATTTTTGCGAAAAGCAAAATTTTCAAAAATCAAATTTGGCCTCAAATCATTCAAAAAGCACAAACTTACGTCGAAAAAGCAAATAATATAGTCGAATTACTCATTTGAATGATTTTGAGACGTAAATGTGAATTTTGAAAATTTTTGAATCTTTCGACGAAATGTTCGAATTCGAGTCCGGGTTTCGAAATAGGTCGAATCGGAGGTCAGATTCGGATTCAACGCCCTTATTAAATGCCCTAGAATCATTTTTATCGACTTTAAACCCAAAAAATAATTTTTTTCAAAAATGGGTGGCACCATCGTCAGTATTACCAATTAGGGCTAATTTGATTTTTAAGAAATGCACTAAGTCGATAAAAAGCTGTTTCTAAGCGTATTTTTATTATTCGGAGGTGGTAGAATCCGAATCTCACCTTCTTTTCAGCCATAATTTTACTTGTTTTTGCAGAAACTCTGGATATGCGTGCCGCCGATTTGAACGCCGATTTGTTTCCAAGTGTTTCGATGGATTATCCTGGCAACAAAATTAAAGCGAACTTTGGATCGGAACAATTCAAATTCGACATTGCCAAGGCATTTAAAGAGTGAAAATGAGTGTATTTATGGGCTTGCTGTAGAGGGTTTAGATCGATTATCATTTTGTAGATCAAAACATTGTATCAATTCATTTGTTTTCGAATTTGTCATTTGGCTTTTGGTTTTTCCTGTAAAATTTATTTCGGTGTTCAAATTTAGCAACGGAGTCCGGACCCAAAAATGTCCGGAAATCCGGATTAGAAATTTGACTTTTTCTCATTTTCTAAACTATTTTGGGGGTTTTTGCCACAAAAGTTTCATCGACTGAGGTGCCATCGAATTTTGCCAACGCATCCGCTGAGTTTTTGACTCCAACGGCACCAATCTTTCCATTGATACACCCAAAGGGCAAACAAAACCGAAATTGGCAAATCATTTGGCATCGGATTTGGCCTTTGATCAATGGGAACATTTACGCATTTTCATTGTCGCCCTCAAATTCAACCGGTTTCGACAATTTTCTACGACAATTCTCGGGGATTGTGCAACGCTCCGTCCGATACATCAACTTCCCTGACAGTTTCCCTCAATATCCGGTCGATGACAGTGCCTGCCGGGGCTTCTTCAGATCAAGCATTGGCCAAATGGTTGCACACTCCCCGCGGGATGGACTTGAGATGATGCAGAAATGCCATTATTTTCGTATCGACAGACTGGACGGACGTATAATGGTGGCTTTTTTGGGCTTTTACTGCATTTTCCAATTTAAATTCTTTTTTCAATTTCAGGCATTTGTCAATGCAGTGTTTTCTGTCAATTTGATGATCTGTTTTAATCATTGGCACTTTTTTTAGCATTGCGCCATTTCCATAATTCGACGCGTTAGCGATTGATGTTTCGGCACTTTAACAAAGAAAGACAAATGGGCAAAATGGGAAAAGGAGGCAATTGGGTGGAATTTCTGCCAGTGTGGATTCGCATACCTAATTATTGAATTCAAACTTCCCTGATAGTTTTCCTCAATTTCCGGCCACATTTTTAAAATTTTATTTTTAAAATAAATTAAATCAATATTTTTGATCACGCTCAATTTGATGGTTGCCTGTTTGCTATTCCTACCCTCTATGGTAGGAATTTTGCCATGCACTCGTGGTCAGGGATCTCAGATTGCCCTTTTTTAATGGCAAATGCCATTATTTTAAAAATTTGCCATTACATTTGCCATTTCTCCACACTTACCATTATTTTGGCATTTCTTGGAACTTTGGGGAAAATTTATTATTTTGAGGGAAAAATGAAGATTTCCTGAAAATAGACAATTTGATGTTCCCGATCCCGGTTTTTAAAAGGTCGTAATTCCAATCCCGGTAAGGTCGGGATTATCGGGATAAAATGCACCCCTAATAATGGGATTTATTTGCTTAAGAGGGTAGGGGGGGGGGGATTCCGGAGCCTTGTTGATCATTGACCATTTTTAAAGGTAGCCATTGCATTGCGCAAGAACAAAATTTTGTGGCAACACAACCTCGTTAAGTAAGGATTTTTTTCAATTTGCACCACCACATACAGCCTTTCCCCCATTCTAAAAATATAGAAAAAAATTGAACGCAAAACACCCGCTGCCCTACGAAACACCAAAACCACGATTTTTCGGTAATCGGTAATTACGTAAGTACTCGTAAATATCGTAATTTTGGCCATATCGGGTATCGTAAAAAAACAATTTTGGTGTATCGTAAATATCGTAGATCGTGTATCGGATTTTGAGGAGACGATATCGACATCCCTGTTTTGTACATCCCTTTGTATCAATCAGACTTTTGTCCTCCATCCCTTAGTGGCCGCTATTTGTTCATCATTTTTCATCCATTTGTCAAAGCCCAATTTTGTCGTCTATTTGCCATCCCTTAGTGTCGTCCTTTTGTCCAGCAATTTTTGTCGTCCATTTGTCTATCTTTGTGCATCAGCCTTTTGTCAATTCCTTGGTGTCGTCTTTTGTCCTTTTGTGTCAGCCTTTTGTCCATTCCTTTGTGTCGTCTTTCTGTCTAACATCTTTTGTCGTCCATTTCTCTTCTTTTTGTGTCAGCCTTTCGTCCATTTCTTAGTGTCGTCCTTTTGTCCAACAATTTGTGTCGTCCATTTGCCTATCTTTGTGCATCAGCCTTTTGTCCATTCCTTAGTGTCGTCTTTTTGTCCAAAAATTTTTGTCGTCCATTTGTCTTCTTTAAAGACATCTTTATAATAATGGAAAATGGCACAATGCCAAAAGTGGTCACAAAAGTGCATAAAATTTATATATATGTATAAGCGAATATTATTTGTTAGCCAAAAGGGCAAACAAACAAAGCAGACAAAAAAGAGTGACTTACTATTATATAAAGACATTTATATTATTTCTTTAATAATGGCAAATGGCACAATGCCAAAAGTGGTCACAAAAGTGCATAAAATTGTAAAATTATATATATAAAAGCGAATATTATTTGTTAGCCAAAAAGGCAAACAAAAAAGCAGACAAAAAAGAGTGACTTACTATTATATAAAGACATTTATATTATTTCTTTAATAATGGCAAATGGCACAATGCCAAAAGTGGTCACAAAAAGTGCATAAAATTGTAAAATTATATATTAAAGTGAATATTATTTGTTAGCCAAAAGGGCAAACAAACAAAGCACAACGAAAAGCTATTTTAAATTATATTCTTTCTCTATAAATTGTAATAATGGCAAATGGCACAATGCCAAAAGTGGTCACAAAAAGTGCATAAATTTGTGTATAAAAGCGAATAGTATTTGTTTAAAATTACATAACCCATTTTTCTTTTAATCAATCCATCCATTTTACGTTTATTCACTTTTCACCTTCCTTTTTTTTGTACATTTTTCGTTGATAGATTATACATTCTTAATGCAGATTGGCAATAAGTTAAAGAAATAATAAGCTTACATATAAGAAGAAAGAAAATGTATCACTTCTGTAACTAGTTCGAACTCGGTAATGTGAAATTCAAAAAACAATTTATTTAAAAATTTGTAACAGCAAACGATGAAATGACAAAAATTGCTTTTTTCCCTGTCGCATATTTTTACATCTGCATAATTCTGCTCAACAACTTGGTGCTGATGATGATGATGAGTAATTCTTTAAATTATTTTAATATTTTGATTATTTGCATACATTGCGTGATGATTACTAGAGACCGGAAACTTGGACACAATACCAAAACATTTTTTGGTTTTTTGGTCTTGCTCATTTGATCTAAAATCAAACAATTTTTTAGTTTTTTTTGGTCTAGCAAAACCCCAAAAATTTGTACAAACCCAAAAGATTTTAATAAAACATAACAAAAAGCTTAAATTTCAGATTTTTTTATTTTATTAAATTCTATTCAAAACGTTTGGTGGAAAATGCATTTTATCAATTTCTGGTTTGATAAAACACTAAAGGCCCCCCCCTATGGGTTTGTAATCCAAAACCACTTTTTGACCTGTAGAGAGTAAGTAATAAGAATAATCACGCATTAAATTTAAAACTTTTTAATGAATTTGAGCTTTTTAAGATAAAATGCATTTTTGGGTGCTCATTTCGGGCATTTTTGTGCTGCTTATGGCAGCAAGAGGAGCAGAATGCGGCTGCGCCGGGTCAAAACCAGCAGTCGAAGGGAGCATAGAAGCGTAAAAATTTGTGTATAAAAGCGAATATTATTTGTTTAAAATCACATAAATATGGCCCGGATTAATATGGACTAAAAACCCCCCATAAATATGGACCAAAAACCCCAAAAAGTGCCAATATATGGACTAAAAATGTGCCAAAATTGCCAAACCTTCCAAATTTATGTATAATCATCCCCTTAAAATTCATCGATTCTTTATTAATTTTCCTTTTACAGTTTTAAAATATAATATCTTTCACTATTTTGGGAAAATTTTATAAAAAAATATCAAAAAAAATTTTAGGGAAAATTGATTTTTTTTATAATTTTTTATTAAACGCGTTTAGGTTATCCATTAAAACAAACTGAAATATTTTCTATAGAGCAAAAAATTAGCTATTTATCTAATTGGCGTTTTTCTCTATTCAAAAAATTGACAAAGAAGCCCATATTTTCTGGTTTAAACTCATTTAAATTTTCAGTTATCTCGCGAACGCTAGAAAAAAAAACTTTGCGCCGAGAAAAAGGACGAAAAGGCATGTACAATTGACTCTTTTTTTTTTTTTTGGGGTTGTGCTCCAATTTGGCCCAAAAACAAAAAACTTTTGGACCGATTTTTGTACAAAAATTAAACTCATCTAAATTTTCAGGGAATCTGGAGAGACAGCTCAATAGTTTTGCAACGGATACAACGAACCGGCTTGTCCCCCCATAACTTTACACTGGAGAGCGGACAACGATAGAGTGATTATTTTTATTTCATTTTTGCTATAGCGTTTCATCTGTTCTCGGTGATTGAATTGTTTTGCTCATTATTGTTGCAAAAATGTTATCAGAGATGCCATAATTTCAATTTCTCACCACACGATATGAACAATCCATTCATTTAAAAAGCAATCAATAAAATGCCAAAAATTGATGTAATGTATTAATTTGCCCATTTCTTTTATATGGACACTTTTGCCCCATATTTATCATTCTCTTTTGTGCCGTGCCATCGCCTCAATTCTTTCTTCTCTTTTCCCAACTTTTTTATTTTTGCCAACAAATTTTTTTTCGATAAAAAGGGTCGATCGAATTGTTTATGCATTTTTTTATATGGGATCGGCGGGATTAACATTTGAAATGGGAAGGAAATTCCATGATTTATTTGATTGTTGTATTAAGCTTAAAACGATCTTTATTTGCTAAAATGACAATATTCGGGTTTCTGGCATTGTTTTGTGCTTTGTATCTGTTAAGCATTAAATCCAAGGACAAATATGTTGGATTTTCAAGGACACAACGGAACAATTTTATAAAATCCAAAGACAGACAAAATTTGATTTTCTCCAACTTAAACAAACACACACGCTTCTTAGAAAAACAAAACATAGAGCAAAAAAAAGAAGTTATAAATAAATGAAGAAAGTCGTTAAGAGATTTGCAACCGTAATTTTGGCACCGCCGGGAAAAAATGGAAGTTTTAGTGAATTGAGTTAGAAAAATGGGCCTAAAAATAGCGATAAAATTCATATTTTAAAAGATTTCAGGTTTTCTGAAGTTTTTTTTTGCATAGTTTAAATATTTTGATATTTTTCTTTTGTTTAACTCTCATTTTCAAGAAAACCCGGAAATATTTGTTTTTTGACCAAAATCTAAAATTAAAAAATGCACTCAAAAAGATTATTTGTACACTAAAGAGTTTTTTATAGAATTAAATGCTTAAAATTTGGATTTCTAAATTTCCGGATTGAGAAAGTGAAAATAAAGAATTTATATATTTCGTTTTTACATATAACAAAACATCACATTTACACGCAAAAAGCTTTAAATCAACTTAATTTGTCATTAAAAGAAGATTTGGATCATATATATGCGAATGTTTGGCCATTTTTGGAGCATATAAATCCCAGCCCTACTGCTCATTATTTATAGCGGGACTTCCGTAGCTTTCCAGCGGGAGTTCCGTTTACGCCAAACGCTAATTTCAAATTTCTTAACAAATATCGTTCCAAAAATGCCATGGCCATCCCTGCTCTGAACATTGATCAGATCGAGAACATTTATTTAGATTTGCAGACTCCTCTGAACATTGATCAATCGATTAAGAAGATCATTTCACACACCTTCATTGTGCAATTCCAGAGCCTCGTGGAAGAGGTTAATGGCCACACTGGAGTTGCCATTCAATTCTTACCAATTTCACAGGGATCAGATCGCCGACCTGCACTAACAATAAGCCATTCGTGCCATTGATTTGCATAAAGTTTCTTTGACCGGAAGTTGGTGGATGCATTATGTTCATCGCATGCACATGCACATGAGTGCGATGTTTTTGGATAAGGGCATAAATGTGCCAAGTTCACTTCTTGAATTTGAATTTCAAATTTTCTTCCGAGGCCGTGATGTCCATGTCGAATTCTTGGCCATATTTGTTCAGTCGGCCATCAACGCTTGTAGTATTGATTTTGTAATTTTTCTGATAAATAAGAGATTTAATTGAATTTTTACTTAGTGCCAAACGAATTTTTGGAATTCGAATGTCGGACGGGTTAATTTTGGTTTAAAAGAATAAAAATGTTCATTTTTTAAACAACCATTTCCATGTCAAATGTTTTCGGGTTATGCATTAAAACTAGTGTTCGGCAAATGGCATTTTCCGGTAACGGTAACGGTAAAACCGGTAATTACCGTTACCGGTTTTTACCGTTCGTAGCCCAAAACGACCGGTAACGGTAAATCGGTAAATTTACCGGTTTTTACCGTTACCGGTTTTTACCGACCAAAAAATGCCGGTAAATCTCGGTAAATCGGTAAATTTTCAAAAATTGAAATTAAAGTCCTTTCTAGTTTTACAAACTCACAACAAATCTTTCCCAATAACTTGCACAAATTTGTTATGAACCAGTTCTCGATTTTTCTTATGCACATTCCGATGACAATTTTAGGGGTTGCATTTTTTCGGTTTTCTTAATCAATTTTTTCCAAAATGGTGGGGGGGGGGGTAGGCGGTGCTGATAGGCGCCGTCGAGAAAATTTTTGGAATTTAGACTCCCAATTTGTAATGAAAATTGCCCAATCTGCTTCGAAATTTCTCATTTTGACCGAATCAAAATATTATGAAACAAATCTTTTTTGTGGCCTACCCCGAGACAGTGTCCTAGCCCTATCTGCCTTAGATTTCGTGTGGCGAGGGAGAGGGATTTTTAGAATTTTCAAAATTTTTGGTTAGAAAATGGGCAAAAATTGTGATTTTGCACTAAATTGAGTCAGATTTGGACCAAATGTCTTTATGTTGAATGCCAAATTCAAAATAAGTATCAATATTAGTTTAAAGTTTTTTACCGGAAAACCGGTAATTTACCGCGGTAAATGACTTGGACCGGTAACGGTAAATCGGTAAATTTACCGATTTTTACCGTTACCGGTTTTTACCGGTTGGGACGAAATGCGACCGGTAACGGTAAACCGGTAAATTTACCGTGAATTTTTACCGATTTTTACCGGTTTTTACCGCGGTAAATTTTACCGTGCCGAACACTAATTAAAACCAACAGAATCTTGATCATTAAGAACTAGAGTTGGTCTTTCTCTTTTGTCGTCCGTCGCCTGCGGGACGAAATTAAGGAGTCTCTCACCAAAATTTGGAAATGTAAAAAATGATAAAAAGAATACGTTATAAAATCATTCATTCATCGATGTTGCACATTTCACAGCAAAAGAAACCGATAAGCACATCAAATTATAGTCGTCCATCGAACTTATAATATAATGTTCGCGAAACCAAGCCAAAAACGGCATTTCATCGAATAAGCCAAAAACGACATTTCATCAAATAAGCTAAAATACGACATTTCATCGAATAAGCCAAAAACGACATTTCATCAAATAAGCTAAAATACGACATTTCATCGAATTAGACAAAAACGACATTTCGTCGAGTGGAATTTCGCAAAGTATTAAATGCATAATTTCTAGGATAATAGCATGCGTAGATCACGAATACGACCTCGGAATTTGCGAATCTCTAACCCCGAACCCGAATTGGCATTTCAGACATGTGAAAAATAATTTATGCATGCGTTGTCTATTCGATGAAATGTCGTTTTTGTCTTATTGGATGAAATATCGTATTAGCTTATTCGATAGTATTTTTGCTTATTCGATGAAATGTCGCCTCGACGAAAGGTCGTTCAATGAAATGTCGCCTCGATGAAATGTCGGCCCTCCCATCTTACTATAAATTCGAATTCATTTAAAATTCAATTTTGTGAAGGTATTCAAATAATAACTCGCCGTATTTTGATAAAATCCTAATGATCTGACTTTGTTGTCTTATCAGATCCAAGCCGGGTTTAGAGATAAGGAGATAAGATTATTAGGTGAATGGTCTAGTCTGACGATCGGGATCGGATATTGCAATGAAGTCACGCGTGTTTTAAGTCTATTCAAATATAGAAGAATGTGTTTACACTTTCTAATTTTGGACAGGTGAACCAATGTGGGCAGACGATGTGACGATTTCGTTTGGCTCGCATGATACGCTGACTGTCTTCGGTATTGGGGCCATTCAAACAATGTTACAAAGGAATTCTAACAACAACAGCGATGGACCCTAGACAATATGACTTGCCGTCATTCACGTAAAATACAATTATTATGCTTTAATTCTTTTCAAAAAAATTAATATAAAATTGGGAAAATTAAGGATTTTGAGGCAAAATTGTCTCTTTTGGATGGAGTATCAGTGGTTAAATTGCTTAAATTTGAGCGTTTTGCCTCTGGGCTTGACCCATAATGAGGTATGAAAGAGCCGGTAAGAAAATTTTAGAATTTTTTAAACATTTTTTAAAGAACTTTTTCAAAAATATAAGTCTGAGAATTTTTATTCACTTTTTGGAGTGAAAGGGGGTTTGGCGGTGCCGATAGGCGGTGCCGATAGGCGCCGCCGAGAAATTATTGAATTTTTGACTCAATTTGTTAAGAGATTTCCAACTAAATCGAGGATGTCCTGCGGTGCCAACAAGCGCCGGGGAATTTTTTTACAAAATTGGCAATCTTTGTTAAGAAAACGCCCACCTCCCACTCGGGGCCGAGCCTTTCCGCGGGGCGACAGCCCGATCCCACCATCAGAGTTGGGAGTGATCGATCACCAGGGGAGCCCATTCCCGACGCCCAGTACAAAGCCTTACAGGTAGCACCGGATGGTTCCCAAATGGCCACCTTTCCGTCGGCTAGGGAATGGTAACCCGGAATGAGGGTCGACCAGTTAGAGTGAGTACTGCGCAGGTGTTAAGGCCCATATCAAAAATACCGGCCGATGCTTGGTCCTGAAAGGAAAGGCCAAATGATCAAGTTTCAAAGAATTCCCTTTATCAAGAAGGAAGGGCAAGCACCTTGATGGCAGCCACAAAAGGTCCAAGCTTTCCACGGTCTCTGCCAAATTACTCCCAAAAAGGGAGGAACAAATCAAAATCAATGGGAAGCCACCATAAATTAAGTGAGGCGTCACAATTTAAAAAGGAGCGAAGGCCAAAGCCATTAGCCCTACAGCAGTAGTCCTCTCTCTCCCAGCAGTCGTCCTCTCTTTCCCCCCCCCCCCACTCTTACTCCCCTGTAACACTTCTCCCCACCATTATTTCCGTTTTGTCCATCGTCACAGATCGACCGTGCAATTGCAATAATGCCTCCCATCACCACCGGCCATAGCCATTTGCACGGCGGACGGAGGACACATTCATCTTAGCGCCCCTCCGAGGCTTCCACCCCCCCCCCCCCCCCCTCCTGTTTTGTCACTCCCATCCATTTCCCTGCTACATTCACACTTTTACACATCCGATCACCGACGGCAATGGCAACAATTGTATAAACATTTACAGAAAATAAATTGAGATTTATTCAATCAGAAAAAAGGTTTGGATCCCGAGTCAGAAAACACCCCGACCCCCTACAATTTTGGATTAAATCCACGACCTCCAACCCTGAGGAATTACGATTTGCGACTTTTTCCTCGCCGAACGTCGGGTGCCAACCCTAAGGAAAAACAAAGAATTTTATAAATTTAAATAAAAACATAATTCTTCTTCTCCGGATTAAGAAAACTGTCATTTGTGCAGAAAACCCGTTTCTCCTGATAACTTAATAAGGATTATGAATTTTCATTGGTTATGTTATTATTATAAGCTTAAGATTCACCCAAATGCAGAGTGCATCGATTGAACAATCTAGTTTATTTTAAACTATAAATAATTATCTAAAGACTTAACTGGCCTGGCCGTTCATGCCATCTCAGCATCCCCTCCCAACTCTCGTGGTTGACAATGCCAATGCCATGCTTACGTAAATGCCAACCACAATTCTCTCGCATCCCCTCCACTCTTTTTATGGCTTATGGATGCCCAAAGTTCCACATGTTTTACCCACATAAAGCAGTCCATGTGTATGTAAAGTGCAATTCAGATTTAGCGCCAAATCTCTTGCTGACGAATCAATTCCACTAAAAATTATGGCAATGCCAACATTTGCTTTACGTAAATGCCAACCAGAATTCTTTCGCATCCCCTCCACTCTCTTCGTTGACAATGCCAATGCCAACATTTGCTTTACGTAAATGCCAACCACAATAGTCTCGGATCCCCTCACCACTCTCTTCGTTGACAATTCTATTTCAAATTGAAGGCACATTCTAAGCCAGCGATTAAAGCCGTATAAAAGCGGTGGCAAATGCCACAGAAAGAATCATTCAAAAAACTATTTTTTTGCCACAAAAATGCGCTTCTTTCACTTCTTGGACGCCGTTTGCTTGTTCGTGGTGGCCGCCTTCATTCTGCTTGAGACGGGTCAGAAAAATTCGTTGGAAATTAAAATTTTGGGCGCAATACAAAATATTTTATGACTTTTCTGCGTCTGATGGCTAACAAAAATTTATGTAAATATCGAAAATTACATTTCCTATTCACGCAGAGAATTCAGATGCACAGCCAAAAAAGTCAACATCAAACACAAAACTCAAGAATAAAGGACCAACCAGTTCTGGCAATGCTAAACCAAACGCAGGTAAAAGACTGAGTTGAGTGACTCAAAAATAGAGTGTAAATTCTTATTCAAAAAAGCCTGCCAATTTTTGCAAATTTTCGGATTTTTTCCGGATTTTTATCATAAAGTCCGGAATTCCGGATCCTGTACGGATAACCAGAATCCGGTTTCTTCCCCGGATCGGACCGATCGAGATTCTCGATCGGTCCTCAAATCCTATCTCTAGGGCTTTTAAAGCTTTGGTCTGGCTGCCCTTACATGTATAGAGGCTTTAGGGTAACAAAAATTTAGTAAATTTTTTCACTTACATTTCCTATTCACGTAGAGAATTCAGATGCATTGCCAAAAACGACAACATCAAACACAAAACTCGAAAATGAACCAGCTAAACAAAAAAACTCAGGTAGACTTAGTGATTCATAATGCAAAAATAGATTTTTTTTTAGATTTATTATTATTAGTTTTTAAAGCAATTGTTTTGGCTTAGTTTTTTTCAATTGAAACGGGTTTTTTGTAATAAATTTTCAAACCAAATGCCTAAAGTGAGTTTTATTCATGACCTGAGTATCATGGACCCAAAATTTTTTCACAAAAATTTATTTTTACTTTCTAACTATTGCCACTAAAGTTCATGATCTGTGTATCACATTTGGTGTAAAAAAGCATTTCCATGCAATTTAAATTCAAAATAATAAATACAATTTATTAGGGCTAACCCTTGGAAATCGATGGGATTCCGTTGCATCTGATGAGGGCTTAAAGCTCTCTGAGCCCGATCAATTGATTGTCGAATATCCTGGACAGAATTATGGTAAACATAATTCTGTTAATGTGATTTGATTAAAATGGTTTATTTAGAGAGAGTCACGCAATTCTTTGAATTAATTTACTTTTCAGGTGCTCAATCTGTCAGCGCTGAACAGCCAATCCCAAAAATTAAATCGGGCTTTTTCTATTACGAAGTGGAAATATTAGCGCGCAAAGCGTATCGGTAAATATTATAAACAATTGTTTTGAAATATTATTATTAGGGCTGCGATTTATATGGAAATCGATATTTTTTTGCGCATTTGGCACAGCGTATAAATGCCGGGGAGCGAGGACAGAGATTTTCGTCGAGAGATTCTTGTCGAGATTTTTTTCGAGATTTTTTCGATCGAAATCTCGATCGACAACCTTTTGCATCGACCAAGATTTTTCGAGATTTATCGAGACTCGATCGAAAAGTTTCGAGATTCTCGATCGAAAAAGTACCGAGATTTACGATTTTTCTGTTTAAATGTACTTGAATTTTACGTGAAAACCTAAGAAAAACCGGACAAAACGTTCCCTTCCCCATGTATGTTAAATAAGGGTAGCACGGGACCGGGTTACCGGTTTTTTAGGTCATGGTTTTTTATATGAAATTCCGGCCCCGGGTTTTCTGGTCCCGGCCGGAACCGAAGCATTATTTTCGGCTGAATTTGCATTAATTTATTGCAATTTGTTGTTTTTTTAATTTATCCATGGCAATATTTTTTAAAGAAAATTGCTTAAAAAGCACAAATTTTATTATTTTTATATTTACAGTAATGCTATTTCCATCGGACTTGGGCACACCAAAGGCATACCAACGAAAACAGAGATTGGAAGAAGTGAAGGCTACGCATACGACAGCGATGGCCGGTTTTGGGGTCACAAGGTTAAGGAATCTTACGACTTCTATGGACGTCCGTGCATCGATGGAAAGCCCAAATTTGCTGTTCGGAACGTCGTCAACGGCGTCGCCGTCGTCAGCCGCAACGTCGTCGGCTGCGGCGTCAATTTGAAAACTGGCCAAATTATTTACACGCAGAACGGAGTCCTTTTAAGTGAGAAAGCATAAAAATTAGGGGGTAATTAATATTGAAGATGGTGCTGCCCACCACCCCCCCCCCCAATTTAGAAAAAATCAAATTAAATTTTTTTCTAAATCGCTAAATAGGCGTTCCTAGTGGTATTCGGAGGTGTAGAGTCCTAATCTGTGATCTGCATAATCGACCAATTCCCAAATTCGAACATTTATAATTTGGCCTCAAAATCATTCAAAGCTCAAACTTACGTCGAAAAAGCAAATAATGGTCGAATTATTCAATTGAATGATTTTGAGACGTAAATGTGAAACGGGAATCCCTGGTCTCGTCCCCCCCCCCCGGGGACAGTTGAAATGCACCCCTAAAGATGGCACTTTCCCCGTCCCCGGTTTGACTGGGGATCACCCCCCCCCCGGCCTCCAACTCTACTTTTAAGTGAGAAAGTATGAAAATTAGGGGGTAATACTGAAGATGGTGCTGCCCCCCCCCCAATTTACAAAAAATCAAATTAAATTTTTTTCTAAATCGCTAAATAGGCGTTCTTGGTGGTATTCGGAGGTGTAGAGTCCTAATCTGTGATCTCCATTTCGACCAATTCCCAAATTCGAACATTTTTGCGAAAATCAAAATTTTCAAAAATCAAATTTTGGCCTCAAAGCCATTCAAAAAGCACAATGAATGATTTTGAAACGTAAATGTGAATTTTGAACATTTTTGAATCTTTCGACGAAATGTTCGAATTCGAGTCCGGAGTTCGAAATAGGTCGAATCGGAGGTCAGATTTTGATTCAACTCCCCTTATTAAATGCCCTAGAAACACCTTTTTATCGACTTTAAACCAAAATAATTTTTTCAAAAATGGTTGGTACCATCTTCAGTATTACTAATTAGGATTAATTTGATTTCTAAGAAATGTAATAATTTTTTGTAAGTCATAAAAAGGGTATTTATTATTCGGAGGTGGTAGAATCCGAATCTCACCTTCTTTTCAGCCAAAAAATTTACTTGTTTTTGCAGGTACTACAGGGCTGCTTGTTGATTTGGACGCCGATTTGTTTCCAACCGTTTCGCTCGGTTGTCCTGGCTACAAAATTGAAGCGAACTTTGGATCGAAAAAATTCAAATTCGACCGTGCCAACGTATTTTGAGAGTGAAAATGAGGGTATTTATGGGCTTGCTTTAGAGGGTTTAGATCGATTATCATTTTGTAGATCAAAACATTGTATCAATTCATTTGTTTTTGAATTTGTTATTTGGCTTTTGGTTTTTCCTGTAAAATTCATTTCGGTGTTGTTCAAATTTAGCAATAGAAGTCCGGACCCAAAAATGTCCGGAACTCCAGATTAGAAATTTTACTTTTTCTCATTTTCTGAACTATTTTGGGGGTTTTTGCCATAAAAGTTTCATCGACCGAAGTGCCATCGAATTTTGCCAACGCATCCGCTGAGTTTTTGACTCCAACGGCACCAGTCTTTCCATCGAAACAAGGGCAAACAAAACCGAAATTGGCAAATCATTTGGCACCGGATTTGACCTTTGATCAATGGGAACATTTGTCAATGCAGTCTTTTCTGTCAATTTGATCATCTGTCTTAATCATTGGCACTTTTTTTTGTTAGAATTGCGCCATTTCCATTTGAATTGAAGAATAATTTGACGCGTGAACGATCGATGTTTCGGCACTTTAACAAAGACGAAAACCCGGAATAATATGTACATTTTCCCACCTAATTGAGTGCGGCAAAATTCGGCGACCAAAGAACCCACATTTTTTGAATGGAAAGTTGCCAAGGTGTTATTCGGGTTTAAATCCAAAATAAACTTTTGTATAAATTGATTTTAGTTGTGGAGGGGGAGAGGGGAGGCTAAATTAAATATTAATAAAGGATTGGATTTTTTATTATTTTGAAATATTAGTCTATGGTTCTAAAATTAATATAGTATTAAATTCTGGTCTTAAGTTTCTGCGTATTTGCTTTGAGAATATTCAAATAATATCGGGTTATTAAATTGTAATATCTTTCACAAAATTGAATTATAGTAAATTCGAATTATGCTAGTTAAATTGAAATCATTGCTGGCCTCCATTGTTGTCCACCCATTGTTTTGCTTCTTATGCATTAATTATTATTTTTTAACTAAATTATAATGAAACAAAATTCAAATTTCGCTTTGTCGGAGTTAAATTTTTTTTCGACTTTTAACAATCACTGACGGATTGTCCGGACATAGACTAATGTACCTTAAATCTTAGAAACTAAACAAAACATTTGAGGAAAAAACTTTTAAGGACTTTCAACCAAGCCAAAAGCTTATGAAAATCGCCTTTAAACTTTTGCTAAATCAATATGATTTTGTTCCACATTTTTTAAATATTATTTTTAAAATAAATTAAATCAATATTTTTGATCACGCTCAAGTTGATGGTTGCCTGTTTGCTATTCCTACCCCCTATGGTAGGAATTTTGCCATGCACTCGTGGTTACCTAACCACGTCAGGGATCTCAGATTGCCCTCTTTTAATGGCAAATGCCATTATTGTGAAAATTTGCCATTACATTTGCCATTTCTCCACACTTACCATTATTTTGCCATTGGAAGTTTGGGGAAAATTTTCATTTTTTGAGGGAAAAATGAAGATTTCCTACCAGAATTTTGAAAAAAAAAATGTCTTTTTGAAATTTGTTAAGAAAAATTGCCATTACAATGCCATTTTTTGTACCCCTCGATGCCATTATAATGCCATTTTTTAGAAGCCGTTTGCCATTTTTCCTCAAAGGTTATCTGAGATCCCTGAACGACGTGCTCAAATTTTTACAATGGACTCATGGTTTGGGCGCTGAGGACCTCAAAAATTTCACCCTAATTCCCACTTCAAATTTCGAAAATTGGAAGCCGGAAATTGAAATTTTCTATTTTTAAAACGAAGAGCAGTACGCCTTCTACCCCAAATCTGAACATGAACTATGCGTGGCAAAATCCGAATGGAATGTGTGAGATGGTGAGTAAGAATGAAATTTAATAATGTATGAGGAAATTGGGGAAAAAACAAATATTTATGTTTTTTGAAAAGTCTTTTCGGAATAATTCAAAAATTTGCTAGTTTTGTTTTGGGTTCTTCTCGAAACGGAAGGATTTGTGAGGGAAAAGGCAACAAAAATGTCAGCATTTATTCGGAACAACAAAATTCAATTCAAAATCATTGAATTGAATAATTGAACTGTACTTTAATGCCCACAAAAACTGTAAATCAAATACAATCAATATTTAAATTGTTTTCAAAAATTCTAACATTATTCAGATATGACTTCCCCACAAAATAAGAGACCAGGGACCAATATAAATTGTCCGACAAGCAAAAAGAAAATAAATTATTCAAATAGGGTGCCATTATCCAATTATTCGGCTCCGCCCCGTTGCTGTGCTTGAACAGTGATAAGCGATCTGAACACTCAAAAAACATTCAAATAAAACAGATCAACACAAAAAAACGTTTTAAGGTACATCATACCAGGGATGGTCGGAATTCCGGCTTTCCAAACATTTTTAAGGCCCGGAATTCTGGGCCCCAAAGTGTTTTGAGGTCGTCGGCTCCCATCCATTTCCGATCTCCTAAATTTTTTTAGGCCTCGGAATTCCGATCTCCGAAATTTTTTTAGGCCTCGGAATTCCGATCTCCGAAATTTTTTTAGGCCTCGGAATTCCGAGCTCCAAATTTTTTTTAGACCTCGGAATTCCGAGTTCCAAAAGTTTTTGAGGTCGTCGGCTCCCTCTATACCAGGGATGTCGTCCGTTTCGTATTCCGTGAAATTCCGTATTTTTTTGTTCGTTCTGTATTCCGTCGTATTATTTTTAGCATTTCGTTATTCGTATTTTGCATGAAAATACGGAATTTTGCCTATTATAATTCTGATTTCTTGTTACGATCTTTAACGGACAACATCGGTGGTATATACTAGGGTTGGACAAGAACGGATATTATCCGGTCCCCCCGGATAGCGGTCCGCCGGTTCCTTGACACCCGGATACCGGTCCCGGATAATTTACCCAAAACACCCGGATACCGGTCCCGGTTCCGGATACCCGTTCTTGTCCAACCCTAGTATATACCACCAGCAGCTGGGGGAAAACAAATTAAATTCCCGTGAGCAAAATCATCGAGAATCAAAAGGCATCAAAATACTCACAAGACTCACTCTGCCGGTGATCAATTTGCCGCCGTGTTTTTAATCGGAGCAGTTTTGATGGTGAACATCAGTTTCTGACGACGCGCAGAGTCCGCAACGTTCAGCATTTTCAACACAACTTTGTTGCCAAACGGATACTTGATCATTTTCAACAACGGCGAACTGCCAGAAGAGGAGCCGTTGCTGAACAGCAAACAGTAAACAAATTTAGTGTTTGGAATTCCCCGGCACTCACTCCGCCGCACAAACTTGGTCGATCAGCGAATTTTGCTGCTCTGTCGTCCCAAAAATCAAACACTTGTTGATTACATTGCAAATGCCGTTGTGATGCGCGTGGTGTCAGTACGTTTTGCCAACGAACGTTTTGCCAACGGTACGTTTTGCCAACTGTACATTTTGCCAACCCAGCAAAAATGGTACGTTTTGCCAACGCAGCAAAAATATTACGTTTTGCCAACCCAGCAAAATGTTTCATTTCGCCAACTCATCAAAAACTTAAATTTCGACCAATTTCGAACCCCGGACCCGAATTCGAAGGGTTTTTGATTTAGAAGGTAAAGTTGGCAAAATGAACAGTTGGCAAAACGTACCGTTGGCAAAACGTAATATTTTTGCTGAGTTGGTCAAAACGTACCATTTTGGCTGGGTTGGCAAAATGTACAGTTGGCAAAACGTAGTGTAACCGATGCGCGTTCTTCAACATATCGCCCTGCAGACTGCGCACAATGCGCTCCCGGTCCTCGGGCAGTCCATGCTCAATCACACGTTCGATCACGTAACTGCCAAACTTGAACAAAAATGGTGATGAGCCAATTTTTAAAAAAGTTCTCGGCAAATTCAAGTGCTTTTAAACTGCACATATCCACAATTCCCCCACCCACCTGATCATTGACCAAAGTGAACAGATTTTCGTGCAGTTGTTCCAGCACGGGACGCTTTTGTTGCTCCGTACATTGTTTAAGTACAAGTTCGATCAGCCGACTACCGACTTTATGTGTGGACAGAGAGGTGATCTTTTGAGGGAGAAAAGTTTTAATATTTGCAAAATTTAGGAATTTATATAAGGACAATGATCTTCTGTAGGTATAATCGAATTTTATGAGTGCATTATCCGTTTTTTGACTCAAATGTAAATTCGGACCGTTTAAAAGCGTCTACAATAAAGCCTCCGGGGGCTCTATTAGAGCAATTCTGCGGGGTGGGTCGGCGGTGCCGATAGATGCCAAAGGATAAATTTTTTGAAAAAGATTTTAAAAAGTAAGAACACACATTCTTCTGCAGACAGCGCACAATGCGCTCCCGGTCCTCGATCTCGAAAATTCAGTTGTTATTCGAGACGAAATTTATCTGATCTCGTCGAGATCTCGTCTCGTTCCAGGCTCTAGTCCAAATATAGAAAACGTCTCCCATAGAGCCCCCGGGGGCCTCTATTAGAGCAATTCTGAATAACTTGTGGGGGTGCGTTTTTTGAAAAAAATTTTAAAAAGTAAGAACACACATTCTCCTGCAGATTGTGCACAATGCGCTCCCGGTCCTCGAGCAGTCCATGCTCAAGCACATGTTGGATCACGAAAGTGCCATGCGTATCCGTGACCAAAGTGAACAGATTTTCGTGCAGACAGCGCACAATGGGCTCCCGGTCCTCGGGCCGTCCATGCTCAATCACATGTCTGATCACGAAGCTGCCATACTGATCAGTGGCCAAAGAGAGCAAATTGCCATGCAGTTGTTCGAACACGTGACGCTTTTGTTGCTCCGTACAGTGTTTAAGTACAAGTTCGATCACCCGACTACCGTCTTTATGCATGGACAGAGAGGTGATCTTTTGAGGGAGAAAAGTTTAAATATTTGCAAAATTTAGGAATTTATATAAGGCCAATGGCCTTCTATGGGTTTAACGAATTTTTAAGGGTGAATTATCCGTTTTTTGACTCAAATGTAAATTTGGCCCGTTCCCATATGAGCGCAAACTTATTTTCTTGGGAATTTTCAAAATCTTTTTTTTTTTTGCAAATTCTGCTTTACTTTTGGGGAGACGGCGCCCGGTAGATTTAATGATATTTGTTAAGACAATTGGTCCAAATTAGAGCACGGACTTGAGCTTCAAGCGAGATGTCAAGACGAGATTCTCGAAAAATCTCGAGCCGGAACAGTCGAGATATATTTTTCAAAATGCTCCAAACTTCATCACATTTTGGTAAGGGTAAGAAGGGAGCACTGGAAGCATGACTGCAAGCCTCTGTTACAAGGTCTCGAAAAACGAAAGAAATTCAATGGGGAGGAGAGGGGGGGGCAAGGATGCCATCGCCAAAACCCAAAAACAAGTTCAAAACCGGGGAAATATTTCTCAAAAATGTGGAAAAAACGTAGAAATTTTTTAAGCCTTTAATTTAATGAAAATTACGCGAAGTGTTGAGGAATTTTCAAAAATACAGGTTTTTTGAGATTCTGATTCTGGGGGGGGGGGGAGGTCGGCGGTGCCGGCGCCGCCGAGAAAATTTACAAATGGCAATCTTTGTTATGAAAATCACTGTTTTCATAAAAATTTTTGGGCTCGAGATTGAAAATCTCGAGCTTCTTTCAAGCGAGATTCTCAAAAAATCTCGGGTCTCGAAATTCAGTTGTTATTCGAGACGAAATTTATCTAATCTCGTCGAGATCTCGTCTCGTTCCAGGCTCTAGTCCAAATATAGAAAACGTCTCCCATAGAGCCCCCGGGGGCCTCTATTAGAGCAATTCTGAATAACTTGTGGGGGTGCGTTTTTTGAAAAAAAATTTTAAAAAGTAAGAACACACATTCTCCTGCAGATTGTGCACAATGCGCTCCCGGTCCTCGAGCAGTCCATGCTCAAGCACATGTTGGATCACGAAAGTGCCATGTGTATCCGTGACCAAAGTGAACAGATTTTCGTGCAGACTGCGCACAATGGGCTCCCGGTCCTCGGGCCGTCCATGCTCAATCACATGTCTGATCACGAAGCTGCCATACTGATCAGTGGCCAAAGAGAGCAAATTGCCATGCAGTTGTTCGAACACGTGACGCTTTTGTTGCTCCGTACAGTGTTCAAGTACAAGTTCGATCACCCGACTACCGTATTTATGGAGAGATAGAAGAAGGACGTGCGCCAATAGCTCATCTTAACCCATACTAAGTCAGTCGCGTACGAATATTTTTTTTGAATCTTTTTTGATTTTTTATCGACACGAAACTCTTAGTGGAAACAGAAAAACAAGAGAGAGAGAGAGAGAGAGAGTTTGGAAAATAGCATCATTGTTGATAATGAAAAGAAAAGCAATGCCATTGCTTTTGACCAATTTCACATTTTTTGTAAACAGTATTTCGACATATCCAAGGCTATAGTATAAATTTATTCACATTTTTTGTAAACAGTATTTCGACATATCCAAGGCTATAGTATAAATTTAAAAGTAGTTTTTATTTGCTAAATATCTTTTTAACTTTTAGCTGTAACAATAATTTGATTTAAGCGAACACAATAATATTATATTTTTTGACTAATGGTTCGGAAAAAACAAGATTTTTCTGAGCAACCGCGCGGAGGCGACTATTCTTCAAATTATGTGGCTGAAATTGATACCAGTGAGAAGGGTTCATCGCTCCCTACAAAAGCTGTCAAAAAAACTGTTGAAAAGGTTCAAAGCTCCTTGAAAAAGCGGTCAAAATTAATGAGTGAAGGACAAGAACATTTAATTATAAGTTTGGATGAATCTGAAGAAGAAAATCCAATCACTTTATTAGATATACAATCTACAAGTACGTCAGTTTATACAACAACAGAAAACAAAAAAAAATAGCAGAACAATGGCGAAAAAGAAAAACTGAACAGACTAAAACTGAATTACAAAATTTTAGAGAGAGTGAGCAAAAAAGGGCACAACTTTGGCGTAAAAGGAAAACCGAAGAAAATAAGTTTTACCTTGCAGCTAATGCCTCAAGCAATGCAAGTTTTTACGCTCTTAGTTCTTTTGATTTTAAGTGTCAAAAATGTTCTGCATTACATTTTAGAGAAGAGCGTCCAGGCTTAACGAAAGAAGGCGGTTTTATTAATTGTTGTAAGGATGGGCGTCTTCATTTTCTTGGAAATTTGATTGAAGAGTATCCTGACGAATTGAAACAATTTTTTTCTCCAGAACATCCAAAAAACAAACAATTTTTGAAAAATATACGGCGATATAACAATGCTTTTGCTTTAGCTTCTTTAAGTTGTTTCCGTTTTACATTCCCAACAGCAGGACCACCCTGTTTTAAAATACAAGGACAAATTTATCATAAATTTAATCAAAGTGCAATGCCTCAAGGCAAAACTAAGAGTCAACAAGGCAAGAGTCGTGGCAAAAAACAAGAGTCATCGGAAGTAAAGAGTCAAGGCACGGCAAGACAAGTCAAGAAACTAAGCAAGTCGAGATTCAATGTATGTCACAAATCAATGCAAGTCGAGATTCAACGCAAGTAAAAAGGCAGGGCAAGTCAAGAATCAAATCAAGGCATGAGTCAGGGCAAAAATCAAGTGTCAAGAGAAGTTAAGAGACAAGACAGGTCAAGAAGTAATGCAGTTAGTCGCAAGTCAAAAGTCAATGCAAGTCGAGATTCAATGCAAGCTAAGAGTGCAAGTCAAAAGTGAAAACAAGAGAAAGAGTTAAAGCATAGTCGAGTTGAGAAGCAAGGCAAGGCAAAGCAAATCAAGTCGAGATCCAACGCAAGTCACAAATCAAAGCAAGTCAAGATTCAACGCAAGTAAAAAGGCAGGGCAAGTCAAGAGTCAAATCAAGGCAAGAGTCAGGGCAAAAATCAAGAGTCAACGCAAATCGAGATTCAATGCAAGCTAAGAGTCATCAAGTCAAGAGTCAATGCAAGTCAAAAGTGAAAACAAGAGAAAGAGTTAAAGTATAGTCGAGTTGAAAATAAATGCAAGGAAAGTCAAGATCAAGGCAAGTCGAGATTTAACGCAAATAAAGTGTAAATCAAAAGCCTAGAGTCAAGGACAGCCAAAACAAGACAAGAGTCAAAGTAGTCGAGATCAAGAGGAAAAGTTTTACACCAAAAGATGAAAGACAATGAAGAGCGATTGGGTGCCGCGAAGCGGCAGCCAAACGCTCGTCTATTATACTATTTGGGTGTTGTACGTAATTTATCGAGAACTTTGAATTATTTATCGACGCGATTGTTTTTGTTAAAATTGAAAGAGACAAATTGAGTAAACATACATACATAGATAGCATATAAAGCGAATTAAAAGAAATGAGAGCAATGAATGAAATGGTTGGTTGATTATGAAAGTCATACAACTGTTATTTCTTGCAAAAACATGCAATATTGATTTTGTTACAAACAATTTTATTTATTTCGTATCTATTGTTATCTTTTTTTTTTAATTCAATACATTTAATTTTTTATATTTATTTTCAGATTAAATTATGCCCGTTTTATTTTAGATCGCAATTTTCTGCGGCAGTTTATTTATCGACAATTTTCTGCGGTGATTTCTATGATGTATTTTCCATCAAACAAATTTATTTATTTCATATCTATTGTTATCAATTTTTCTTTTTAATATTTATTTTATATTTATGTATTTTCAAATTAAATTATGTCCGTTTTATTTTAGATATCAAAATGGTACGCAAAAAGCAGGAATTCCAAATTGATGGCAGTGCTGATAAAAAGGGTTCAAAGCTCCCTGAAAAAGCGGTTGAAAAACAGTTAAAGGGTTCAAAGCTCCCTGAAAAAGCGGTTGAAAAACAGTCAAAGAAACGTTCAAATAACGGATTGAAAGATTTTATTATAAATTTGGATGAGTCAGATGAAGAAATCAATGATTTAACTGATTTATTTAATGAGCAATCATCGAGTCAGTCTGTTGTTAGAGAAAGACAAAGGAAAAACATGGAAAATTGGCTTAAAAGAAAAAGAGAATTACCCGAAGCTGAACTTGGTACTTTTAAAGAAAGTGTAAGAAAAAATGTTGAAAATTGGCGTAAAAGAAAAACAGATAACGAATTACAAGTATATAGACAAAACGAACGGAAAAGAGTGGAAATGTTTCGTCAGAATAACAAAAAAAAAAAATTAAATATTTTGGAAGGATTTTTGTTTTTGAAAGCTGCTAATTATGATGTCACAGATGTTGAATGTTATAAACTTGGTAAATTTAATATTAAATGCAATCATTGTCCGGCAATTCATTTTCCAGAAGAACAAAGTAAAACTGTTTACATTTATTATTAAGCAGAATTCACAAAAAAAAAAATTGCACTTTTGAAAATTGCTTAATAAAAAATGCAATAACACGAAACAACCACCTAAAAAATTAACAAAATGCAATAAAAAGGGAAAAATACACCCCTAAGAACTGCCCCCCCCCCGAAAAAAACATCTAAAAACCGGAAAAAGAGCGACAAAATTGTTTTTTTAATGGAATATTTGTTTCAGCACCAAATAAATTGGTGGGGGGGGGCGGGGGTAATCGTTACACAAATTAAATGCTTTTGCCTCAATTTGTGACGCTTTGTCCACCGAGTTCAACGCCGCTCGGATCACGTGAAGGCCGCACTTGTGCATGGCCAATGTCAACACGTGGCCACGCAGTGCGTCCATCAGCTGAGCCGCCTCCATCGGACTGGCATGCTTCAACTTTTGCTCGATGAAGCTGGCATAAGTTAATACAAATTCTATAATCAATCAATACATTGTTCTCGTTGTTTGTACTAAAATGGTACAATTTGATAAAAACAAGCTTAAATGCTGTCTTAAAACAAGAAATTCCAAAAAATCGGATTTTTTTTTTCACTTTTTTCAGGCCAATGTTGACATTTAATGTTTTTGTTTAATCGCTTAGCTTAATGAATGAAACTTTATGCATCAAGCACTTTCAAATTAAACTCGTCTGATCTCGAGCCCGAGCTGTTCAAATCGTTCACCCAACAAATTCCCACCTTGAACCGCGCGGGTCCAGCGCAAACTCCACGACGTGTTCGCCCAAATCGGTGAGTTGAAGCTGGGCACCAATACGGTTGTTGCGGTAATCGTTCAACAGCTTGGAACGCTGTCTGGTGCGGTCTGAACTTGCAAAAACGGAAAAAAAAACAACTCCAACCGACAACAGAATATCAGTAGGGTGCGGATTTTTAGGGACTAAAAAACGTGAAATAGGGACATAATAGGAACCTAAAAAAGCCCGAAATATGGGGTAAATATAATATTTTTCACATTTTTTGTAAAATTTTATAAAAAATAAAAATTTGTTTTTTTTTTGAAAATATCAATCTTTGGGGGGGGGGGGGGTGGAAAAAAGTCTTTTTTTAGGGGGTGCATTTTTAGTTTGAAAAAAAATTCGACTTTTAGGGGAATATTTTTTGTTTTTATTGCATTTTTCTTAAGAAATTTTGGGCAAAAGTGCAAAAAGTCGCTGTAATACAAATTTTTTTTCAAAATGAATGCTATTTCTGGGGCTTCTCTCGTCAAACAAAAAGACAAAATCGCTGGCAAAAAAAACATTCTCAATGTTTTGGTATTGGAAATAACAAAAAATAGGTAGATGTTTTCGACATGTACTGCTTGTTAGTTCAAGAGTAAATGATTATCATTTTCATTCTAAAGTTGGAGAGCGGTTCGAGGTCGCCGATTACGAATATGCCATCAATTTGATCATATGATTCTCATCTGATCTATGATTTTTCAAAATGAAAATGTTTTTCAATGTTGGTAAAAAGTGTTTCTAGAGGTATTCGGGGACGCAGATTCCGAGTCTGGCCTCCTTTTCGACCGATTTCGAACCAGACTAGTTAGGCGCGAAAGGGATGTCAGAATCGGGCTCAACGCCCCCGGAATACTTCTTGAAACACCGTTTTAATGTTTTGTTGCCTTTTTAAACATTTGCTTTTGGCAAAACGTGTTGTCCCGACAATTCCTCAAATAAAACAGAAAAAATCAAACGATTTAATCAAAATTGTATATTTTTGTTTTGGTAATGGCTATCGGACATTTCGCCCATCGGACATTTCGCCCGGCGGACATTTCGCCCGGTAACGAAAAAACGGACGTTTCGCCCGGTAGTGAAAAAACAGACGTTTCGCCCGTAGGACATTTCGCCGTCGCTCGCCCATTGAATGATTCAGATACGAATAAAAATACTATCAATCGATTCCTCTCGTCGAGCTGAGTAAGAATCCGCAAAAAGTTTGCGTCGGGAGTCTCTATGAAGAAAGTTATTAGCCAACAAAAGTTGGCAAAAATGGGCTGTCATTGTATTTTTTGAGTTGTTTTGATAACTTAATAAATTTTTGAGTACAATGTTAGCCAAATATTCAACTTTAGCTTAATTGCAAATTTATCCATCCATTTAAAATACTTTACAAGCTTTTATTAAATGTGGGCGAAATAACTTTTTTTTTTTTTTGGGTTGACAAATTTTTTATATTGTACATTTCGACCTCGTTAACGATTAAATTGTTTTGTTTTCTTATTATTACAAAAGTTTCCGTGCATTTTCTGAAGATTTTAACTTTTTTGGGTTCATGCATAAATTATTTTTCACGTGTCCGAAATTTCAAAAAATGTTCGAATTCGGGTCCGGGGTTCGACATTCGCAAAATCCGAGTTCCAGATTCGTGTTCCTCGCATTATTTTACCTTCGAAAACACACTTCTTAAATTTCTAAAAAAATTTTCCGTCGGGACCCCAATTCTCTACCCATTCATTACCTTTGTTTTTATGCTTTTTCATAATGACAGCCCAAATCAACCCCAAAAATAAAAAAGATTTTTGTAAAAACCATGTGAATGATGTGCTGCTGGCCGTTCAGAAAATTGCGAATGAAACGTGCGATCATTTTGAGCGATTGCTTTACTTTCTAAAAGCTAAAACGCGCAATTGAAAACATTTTGAATAAATGCAACAAAAGAGGGGGGCAATTGGTAATAGTCGGGCTGGTCCCCCCCCCCCCCCCCCCCCATTTTTTGAAAAAATAAAAAAATAATTTTCAAAGTCAATTAAACAAAAAAAGGTGTTTCTAGGGGTAATTGGGGGGCGTAGAATCCGAATATGACACCCATTTAGACCAATTCAAAAACCCAGTTTAACAAGTTTTGGCGAAAGTTGTTATTTAGAGAGAGAATGAGTTATTGGCAAGGAAAAATGACAGAAATATGCTGGCACAATGCAGCGAATGGCGATTGATGCATTTTAACTCGATTTTGAGCAGTAAATGTGAAATTTGAAAAATTTTAATTTTTTGAAATTTGTTCAATTCGGGTCCGGGTTTTCGGAATTGTTTAAAATGGATGTCATATTCGGATTCTACGCCCCCAATCACCCCTAGAAACACCTTTTTTAATTGACTTTGAAAAAAGTAGAATGCAAAATTTAAGTACCTAATTTACTAGCCTTAAAAATATAATAAAAAATCTAATTTAAATCGTCAATCTTAATAGGATTGTAAATCGAAATGCGTAAATAAAAAAAGCGCTAAAAATTGTAAGTTAAATAGTTAATCTAAAATGAAGATTAATATAATGTAAATCGCAATGCGCATATAAATAGTCCTTAATGAAATCGTAAGAGTATAATTTTAAATCGTAAATCCCAATAGTATTGTAAATCGCAATGCTTAAGTAACATAAAAAATATAATTTAAATCGTTAATCTAATATAGTAATATGTTATCGACCATTATATAATAATGTAAATCGCAATGCGTAAATATAGCATTAAGAAAAGAGTAATGAAAATGGCATTTAAATCGTCAATAAAAAATAGTATTATAAATTGCAATGGAGGAATAAATGAATCGCTAAGAAAATGGTAATTTAAAAGGTTACTTTAAAATAATAATAGTTAATAAAGGTTATTAATGTAAATTGCAATGCGTAATTAAATTAATTAAAAAATTGTAATTTAAATCATCAATCTGAAATAGAAATATGAAAATCGAGAAAAATATAATGTAAATCGCAATCCTATATTTATTTTATTGCATTCATTGCATTAAACAATGCATCGGCAATTTGGGCACCGATTGCATCTTATAATACATGATTTAATGCAATCGAAAAGAAAAACATGGTCACAGGTCAACACAGTGGCCGTCAAGGTTCCCATTGTAAAATCTTTTTGGCAAATTTAACACGATAATGAATTTCGGATTTCTTCATTAACCTCAAGAACGGGTAGGATAAGCGTTGCTTCAGCTGGGTTTAGACCATCTCCAATTGCAAATGGTGGGGTGGAAGGGGGTCCAAATTCAACTTGAGCGGAGGTTTCTCCAATTGACCCTTGATTTCGGGGCCCTCGGCGGGCTGGCCTGCGTATTGTTGACAAAGGGACGGCCCGTTGTCTACGCGGACGGGTGGGCTCCTTTTGTTAAGATCTAAAAATTGTTTTGTTTAGTTTCTTGAACATTTAATTTTTTGAAGAAATAGTGTGCTAAAAGAGAGTCCGACGACGAAAGTAATTTGGGCATCAACGCACCCAATTTAAAAATTGTTTTAGTTTATTTCTGAAAATTTTATTTTATGAAGAAATAGTGTGCTAAAAAGAGAGAGTCTCAGGCGGCGAGAGTAATTTGGACACCAACGCACCCTATCTAAAAATTGTTTTATTTATTCTTTAAAACATCAGAAATTGAAAGGGCGATGCCTAACCGAAAGGTTAGACTTAAAAAAATTTCTACATTGCTGCTTCCCCCGTCACCCCGCCGAGCAACAAGCGGCGCGTAAGGAGCTGCCGGTTGCGGCGGAGGGGGAGGAACTGCCGGTTGCGGTGGCGGGTCCAATGAAATGTCCTCAGGGTCCTTAATTATTATTTGTTAAAAGTAGGAATTTTTTTTACATCTAACTAATCGCGCATTATATTTCTCAAAAGTTCCTCATCGTTGTTATTGGAAAAAATAGGATTGTTGGGGTCGCCCCAGTTATGGCTAATTAATAAAAGAAATTAGCTCAAAAACAGCGCCAATAATAAATTTCTTTATAACTCACAACTAGAAAGTTAATTGAAGACCCAAAAGCCACCGCAAGTAAAACGTTTGCAGTCATCTCCAACCGCGGCCCCCGCCAGACAAAGCGGTTAAGACGAAAAATTGCTACAACTCCTTGTTTTTTTGAAGGTGCGGATTTTATAAAGCTTTTAAAACTACCACCTCCTTCTTGAAAAGTCTCGGCAATGCTGCGGGCACGGTATCTCCATGTGGACACATGAACACGTAATCCTTATTCATTAGTCAGTAAGGTATTGCACAGATCATTAAATTCTCAGCATTAAACTAAGGTAAATTTAAAAATTTAACCAAAATACAGTAGCAAACTTCTTCCGACATTACGAACGGTGTCGGCATAGGGAACGGGGTCGGCATACGGAACGGGGGAGGCGTAGGGAACTGCAGAGGGAGGGAGTCGATGTGCCCCTCCCCCAAAAACAGGGGTGGAGGGTAAGTATAAATTGTGCCGTTTTCTGGAAGGGCCCTTGCCGAATTCTTAAAATCTCAATTTATTCAATCAAAAAAAACAATAAACCGCATAAACGGAGACAATCCTGAATGAAGACGGGTCGTTTGAAGGAATGCCCCAGTAGTTCTAAATTGCTTGTTTTTTTGGTAATAAATAAAGACTTCCGGAGAGGAAGAGCTTAGGATGCCCATTTTACAATCAACATTCCAACTTTATTTCTCTGATTCCGATCGGACACCCCTCCTCCTCCATATTCGCGGGTTGTGGCCGTTTCACATCATACCCTCGCTTTAGTTTAATTCTGCTCCCCATTTTCTCGCAATTCACGTTGAAAATAAGCAATTGAATGATTGGGCATAAACGCTCAAAAAGAAAGCGCTGATGATCGCCGACGTTATCATTTAACGGAAAAATAAACAAATTCCTCTAAACATCAGACCAAAGTTCAGGAATCTGGAATTGGGCGGCTATCTGGGAAAAACAGCGGCGAAACATGATAGGGACGGAAATTAGGGGGGGGGGGTGGTAATGATCGGGGTGTTTAACGGATTAATCGGGAAACGGGAAAATTGCGAATGAAATTGGAAAGTCGATGAAAATCGTAGCCAAAATTCTGGCGTTTGCCAAAATCGGAGATGTAATTGGGGCTATCGGCTAAGATGTAGAGGTCCCAATCAAAAAAATCAACTCTGATTGCGGGGGGGGGGGGGGCATCTAATTCAGTTTTGATTTGAGTCCAAAAATTCATTATTTGATCGAAATTTTTTATTCGGCGGTGCCGGCGAATCAATTGGTTTGCCCGTGGCCTTCCCAACTCATTCTTTTCCGCCACCCCTAATCAATGCGTCTTATCTCTCAAATATCGTCATTTTTTATTGATTCTTTTTTTTAATATTTTAATCGTTTTTTTAAAAACATAACACCAATTAACCTTCGTCTTCCTCATTCTTCTCATCTCGCATCTACATCCACTTGGCGTCTCTCCCGCATCCCCACCCGTCGAACTGCTGAAATAAATCTAAAGGTCAAGCGAGTTGTACGACGGCAGAGGCTCTGCAATAAATTTTAACTTAAAAATATTTATAAAATTATTTTAAAAAAAAATTGTTTTTTTATTAAAACTACCAATCGGAACACGGACGGCGGACGGCGGGCTAAACGGCAGGGGAGCCTCTGTAATAAGTATTTTAATTCAAAAATATTTATAAAGAAATATTTTTTAAAGGAATATGTAAAATTCTTATGAAATTAAAGATAATTTTTTAACTTTGGGGACAGTACCAATCAATGCCCGCTCCCGTTGAACTTGGGTCGCCCGAGGGCATCCTGACAAACGCTTTTTTCCTTGGTTGTAAATGAATTTTTTACCAATTGGGGAGCAGCAAAAAGTGAACACCAGTGCCAATAAAATCGAAACCAAAATAAAAAGAAAACAAACTTCAGAAATTTCTTGGCAAATTTTAGGCATTTTTATTGCTAAAAAAATATTTTGAAAATTTCCGAGTGTTAAAGCAATAAAAAAAAAAATATTGCCGGAAGCAAAAGAGGTTATAGAATTATTAATAGCTATTGGTATGGGGGGGGGTTCTTAAGAAAAAAATCGATATTTAAATTGGTTTATAGGTTTGGGGGGGGGGGGGTATAAGAAAGAAAATCGATAATTTGATTGGTCGATAGGTATCAGGGGGGTGGGGGGTCTAAAGAAAAAAATCGATAATTTGATAATCGATATTTGATTGGGAATATTATCACATGCCCAGCCCCAGACGTGCTGCCTTCGGACTTGCCCCTCGGGCGTGCCTTGCTCATCCGCCCTCGTCCAAGTGCCGTTGTTTCCCCCCCACCCCATTGTCCCCATCATATTTTTTTCCCAATTGCCTTTCCCTCCCATTTGCTCATATATATCAATCGACTCCATTTAAGCCTAACCCACGAATCCGTAAAAATTTTTTTTGCAACCACTTTAAGCAAGTTATGAGCTTGGGACTCCACGCTTCTCCTGTTCAAATGTTGTATCTTAGTGATGTATTGGGTCGGGCCCAGCTCCCGCTACACGCTTCTCCTGTTCCAGTGTTGTATCTTGGTGATGTATTGGGTCGGGCCCAGCTCCCGCTACACGCTTCTCCTGTTCCAGTGTTGTATCTTGGTGATGTATTGGGTCGGGCCCAGCTCCCGCTACACGCTTCTCCTGTTCCAGTGTTGTTTCTTCGTGATGCCGCTGGGAGTGCATGCCGGTTTTTCGGCGAAAGTCTTGAGCAAATTTTTTAAGATATTCAGCAGGAGAATGTTTCGAATCATAGACTTTGGCACTTCTCATTGCCATTGGAGGAGGTGGCGCCTGTAAAATTGTAAAATGTTTATTCCTTGTTCAACCTGTCGGTGGATACCATCCAATTGTTGTTTGGCAATTGATTGGATTTCAAGTTTCTTCCATATACAGCTCCACCTCTTCGGGTTGCGTCAGCCCCTCCCAGACGAGACGACATCGCAAGTGCCACGGTCACAATTCGTCCGACCTTTCCAAAAATGCCGGTCGAATGGTTCTCCGGTTCTTCATCATCTTTATTTCAATTTAAGGTTAAGTATAATAATATTGAAATTACAATTTAGGTATTTATAATGAAATTTTAAATTTTAGTGTCATTAGGGGTCATAAACGTTTTTGTCTCGGGAACTGACCCTTTTTATTCGTAGCAAATGCGAGAGCGAGAACAACGCTTATAACAAACAGGCAAAGCATTGTGTTCGTGGCCATATTTACTTTATTGAGGAAGCTTTAATTGGGACTTTGGAAAGGGATGGAAGAAAGGAGGAATAGAAAGGAGGAACGAAAGGGATGGAAAGAAATGAAGAAAAGAAAGGAGGAAAAGAAAAGAGGAAAAGAAGGGAGGAACGGAAGAGATGCTCAGAAAGGAAGAAAAAAAGGAGAAGGGATGGAACGAAAGGAGGAATATAAAGGAGAAACGAAAGGGATGGAAAGAAATAAGGAAAAGAAAAGAGGAAAAGAAGGGAGGAACGGGGAACAGAAGGTAAGAAAGGAGGAGAGGGTGATGAGCAGGGATGTGTATCGTATCGTATCGTAATCGTAAATATCGTAATTTAGAGAAATATCGTATCGTATCATATTTTCACTAAAAACCACGCGTATCGTAATTTTTGACCTGAAAAAGTGCACCCCTAAGAATGGAATCTTTGAGCAAAAGCTTGAGTATCGTATTTTGAGGAGACGATATCAACATCCCTGGTGAGGAGTAAGGCTGCTGGCGGCCCTCAAAGTGGTTCGCGCACAAAAAATCACACGAAATGATTGTTTGTGTTTCATTTTTTGTTGTTCTGTTTGTTTTTGCTTAAATATTGGGTTAAAAAATTACTTTTTTTTAGAATTATTGATTGGCTTTTAATTTTTAGGACACTCAATTAAAATCCTTTTAACCAGACTCAATCGGCCAGACTCAAACGGCCGCTACCGGTTTGGTCCGTACGCCATTGATTCAAATCAATTTAATGAACGGCTCAACAAAATCCCAACAGAAATCAATTGATGCCAAATTTAAATCCAAATGGAATCCTCTTTAATATTATATTGTTCTGTTCCATTGCTCGGTTCCATACATCGCTTTTCCGGAACGCAGATTATATTCGGAGGATTGGACAGCGTGACATCGTTGTGCTCGACCTACAAATTTAATTATTCAAATTTTGGCATTTTGTTTTCTTTTTGAAATATTTGAAAAATATTCTTACTGTAATGTATTGGACTGCCCATTCTGGGAGCCCGTTCGTGTAAGTGCACGTCGTGCTGCTGTCGTTGTTCCACGTCAACGTCACATTGAAGAAGCCTTTGTCCATGACACCGATTTTCAACTCCTTCAATTCCTTGTCCAGCTTTCCATTAGTACAATTTCGTTCATTGGTAGAGTTATTGATGAGCGGCTATAAATTTTAAGTTTTTAATTGTAAGAAATTTCTGAAGAAATCCAATAAAAGTATAAAACCTTCGAACTGTTGAAATAGAGCGAAGCCGAATTAAGCATCACTTTCATCACCGTCTTTCCAACTTAAAAAGAAATTATCAAAATTACATTTTCTTTAGATTAATGAATAAAATGGGCTTAGAAATATCCAAAAAGTGCAAATTTGTATTGGAAACCCCGAGAGTTTAGTTGTTTTAATCCGGATCATTAACCGATCTTGCGCACAAGATCTTTATCAGATCGAATCTGATTGCTGATCACATTTAATTTGGTTCAGGTTCTCAGATCAACATTGATCAATCGGATCAGATCATTTCACCCACCTTTTTCATTAAATTCCAGCGCCTGGTGGAAGAGGTTAATGGCCACACTGGAGTTGTCATTCAAATCTCCCGTGATCGCCAATTTCACAGTGATCAGATCGCCGGCCTGCACCAAGTCATTTGTGTCATTGATTTGCATGAAATTTCTTTGCTCGGAAGTTGGTGGATGCATTATGTTCATCGCATGCACTTGCACATCGTTTTCAAACTAAACAAAAAAATTTGATTGCAATCAGCTACCATAATAAAGCCGTAAGTGTGGGCATTTCACCGCCGGCGGACAATTCGTCCCGGACAATTCAACGCCGGCGGACAATTCGTCTCCGGACATTTTAGGACAATTCGTCTCAGGACAATTCACCGCCGGCGGACAATTCGTCTCCGGACAATTCAGCACCGAAATGAAATGAAAAGTCTTTGAATTTCGTGTGCTGCCCTTTTTGGACAGTAAGCAAAACTTAGACAAACAAAAATTTACTCGGATATAATCAACGGCCCACGGCGGATAGAAAGTGCCATTGCTTTCTGGATAAGGGCATAAATGTGTTAATTTGACTTCTTTAATATGAATTTTAAAATTGTCGTTCAAAGCCGTGATGTCCATGTCGAATTTTTGGCCATATTTGTTCAGTCGGCCATCAACGATTCCAGTAAGGTTTTTGACCTCTGCTATGCCAGTGTCTTCCTTGACCTGAAAAAATAAAATTCAAAAATAGTGTCCAAGTTCCGTTTTGTGGCAAATTGTTTGTTGACGAAGCGGTTGGACATTTGAAATTAAAAGCAGCGCCCACGGGGAAATTAAATTAACGCATTTTGTGAAGAAAATTTCAAACATTTTACACTTCATTTTTTTTTCTTCAATTTTTTAACAGAAAGGGTAAAATACGCCTTTTCTCCTGGCAAATGCGTAAGTTTGAAGTCGAGAAAAAGGTGTTTTTGAGGGGATCCGGGGGGCGAAGACTCCTATTCTAACTAACGTTCATTTCGACTATTCCGAACTCCGAACCCAAATTCAAACAATTCTAAATTTCTAAAAATCAATTTTGGGTTCAAAATAGCCAAAAAGCACAAAATTACAACAAAAGCCAAGTAATGATCGAATTCATGCTTTTTGAAGATTTTGAGCCCAAAATTGATTTTGAAAATTTATCTGGCCGCCACATTATTTGGAAGTTGCGTCTGAATGTCAAACAGATTTGGGCTTTGGTTGCATTATCTTGGGTGTGAAGATCTGATCACCGCACCGAAAGTGGTTGGGGTTCAATTCACGCCCGGGGCGATACCATTTTGCAGATTTCTTATTAATAAATGCCCACTATTTTGGGGTTAATTGACCTTACCGGGTCCGCACTAAGAACGGAGGAGCAATAGAGGGTGCATTTGTATCCATCGAAGTGAAAGAACATTCCCAGCACAACACCACCAACTAAATGTAGCTTGCTCTTAGATTGTAAAATTTTGAAATTAATTTTTTTGCTACGATATTTTTTTTTGCGCATTTTTAAATGCGATTTAATCTTTAAGGTAAAATGTAAAAAGCAGAATTAACGGGTAATTTGTTAGTGGGATGAAGAATAAACCAGCCGAGCTGAGTAATTGCACTATGCTTGTGCCTCAGATCAGGATCAGATTACGGGTTTTTCTGATCAGATGAGGTTTGATCAAATCAGGATCAGATTACAGGTTCTCTGATCAGATGAGGTTTGATCAAATCAGGATCAGATTACAGGTTCTCTGATCAGATGAGGTTTGATCAAATCAAGATCAGATTACAGGTTCTCTGATCAGATGTGGGTTTGATCAAATCAAGATCAGATTACAGGTTCTCTGATCAGATGTGGGTTTGATCAAATCAGGATCAGATTACAGGTTCTCTGATCAGATGAGGTTTGATCAAATCAAGATAGATTACAGGTTCTTTAATCAGATGAGGTTTGATTAAATCAAGATCAGATTACGGGTTTTTCTGATCAGATGAGGTTTGATCAAATCAGGATCAGATTACAAGTTCTCTGATCAGATGAGGTTTGATCAAATCAAGATCAGATTTCGGGGTTTTCTGATCAGATGAGGTTTGATCAAATCAGGATCAGATTACGGGTTCTCTGATCAGATGAGGTTTGATCAAATCAAGATCAGATTACGGGTTCTCTGATCAGATGAGGTTTGATCAAATCAAGATCAGATTACGGGTTTTTCTGATCAGATGAGGTTTGATCAAATCAAGATCAGATTACGTGTTTTTCTGATCAGATGAGGTTTGATCAAATCAGGATCAGATTACAAGTTCTCTGATCAGATGAGGTTTGATCAAATCAAGATCAGATTTCGGGTTTTTCTGATCAGATGAGGTTTGATCAAATCAGGATCAGATTACGGGTTCTCTGATCAGATGAGGTTTGATCAAATCAGGATCAGATTACGGGTTCTCTGATCAGATGAGGTTTGATCAAATCAAGATCAGATTACGTGTTTTTCTGATCAGATGAGGTTTGATCAAATCAGGATCAGATTACAAGTTCTCTGATCAGATGAGGTTTGATCAAATCAAGATCAGATTTCGGGTTTTTCTGATCAGATGAGGTTTGATCAAATCAGGATCAGATTACGGGTTCTCTGATCAGATGAGGTTTGATCAAATCAAGATCAGATTACGGGTTCTCTGATCAGATACCAAACAAATAAAACCACCGACTTTCATTGTTCCCTCTCAACGCGTCGTGCATCAAAAGAATGCTTAAATTTTTGGTTTTATCTTGCGTGTTCAACTTCAGTTGAATTGTGTCGTTGTAATCGAGCGGCCTTTTTAATTGTATTGAAAAGTTATAGGTGCGCTGCTGCTATAATAGAGGGATTTATTGTCACTTTAAATTCAAATTGAATATTTTTTTTCACTTCTGGCGGCGGTTCAACTTCGGGCCTTCCCAACAAAGTGATGTTTCCCTCAACCTAAATAAATGTTGCCTTTAGCAATGTGCCATCATTTTTTGAATAATTTTATTTGGCATTTACCCGCACAAAATTTGTGGCCCAAATGGGCATAGTTGCATTTTTATGAAAATAAAAGTTGCCCAGTATGATCTTGTATTGATATGATTTGAGCATGACAAGGGTAAATTCGTAGGCCTTTTGGGCTTCCAATTTTGCCTCTCCCATCAATATAGGGACTGGGCCTGTCTTAATTAACAAAAAAAAAATCAAATAATAATGTTATTATATTTAAACAATAAAAAGGAAGCACTCTAGACGGCCGCCATATTTGATCCTTCTCCGGTTGCACCCTCAGCGTTAGTACTTCTGCACCGACTAAAAAGAGTGGTGGCCATGAAAATTGTTCAAAAAATTAGGCACTGAATACAAACAATCGGGCACCAGGGGTGGGTTGAAATATTTCAATTTCGAGGTTTTGTTTTGTTTCGATTTCGAAACCCGAAATAAAAAAAAATTTCGATTTCGAAATTATTCTTTCACCCCACCCCTGTCGGGCCAACATTCTCGAGTATCTCAAAGCCGGCATTTTTGAGTAGCCCTAAGCCGGCATTTTCGAGTAGCCCTAAGCCGGCATTCTCGAGTATCCAAAGCCGGCATTTTCGAGTATCCCAAAGCCGGCATTTTTAAGTAGCCTTAAGTTGGCATTCTCGAGTATCCCAAAGCTGGCATTCTCGATCATCCCCTAATTGGCATACTCGAATCCTCCGATTTGTGCAAATCGATTCGGTTGTGCAAAAGAGATATGTTGAAGTCATTGTCGTTTTGACCAAGTTTGACTCGAAAGATCACATTTGTATCTGGTTGAACGATGGAAATGCGTTCCCAGTATGGAAGTTTTTGTTCCTGTGGCTTCTAAACGATTATTTAAATTATCAGAAAATTTGCATAATTTTAATTTAAAAAGAATTAACATTGTTAAATGCTTGAACTTACATAATTTTGCTGACCCAACATATGAAATGGCATTACGAGCGGATCAGTCAGTAGCAAAAATTGACCGCTCAGCTTAAATGTTCATAATAATACACCAAAAATTAATGATTTCTGAATTTCTCGGATTTTTTTAATTGTCTGCCCCATCAGTTCCGATCACTGTGATATAGATAATCAACATAATAATCTGGTATGATCTAATCTAATTGCTGAGATCAGAACAGAAGCACTGATCAGTTCCATGTTTCTTGGTGAGGGTTGGCGGTTTTAGCAACAACAAAAAAACCGAGAAATTTTGGCTTCCGTTTGCTTAAACATAATCGTTTGGGTTCGCTTTAGAAAGAATGTTTTTGAAAATGAGAATTTGGCGTGAGTCTTGAAACGAAATAGGGATAAAACGGGAAATTTAATCGCCAATCCGATTCTTGATCATTAAAAACAAAAATTGGTCGGATCGGGATTTATGGTAAAAATTCAGACCGGGATCGAAATTACAAAAATCGGGAAATCCCGACCGATCCCGGCCGAGATCCCGATCTCGTCCAACTCTATTAAAAACTGACCCAAAGTGACTTCATGTCATTGAATGGCAATCCGTTCGTCCATTTTGCCGGGAAAAATTCTTTGCCACCCAAAAGCTTTTTGTTCATTACGATGCCGTAGCTGTACTCGGTCAGTGCAATGATGAAGTCGGCGTGACGAGTGCCATTTCCTTCCGGCAAATTCGCATTTTCAATGGACACCGGCTTAAATGGCTTAAAAATCCAAAATTTGATCAAAATTTGTTTCAATCTTTGTTTTACCCATTTCATTTGTATGGTTGCATTTTGCCCAGTCGACATTTTGAATTTCATCAGTACGTTTCTGTCTAAAATGTCAAAATGTAACGTTCACAAATCATTGGAATGGACAAAACGTCGACATAGCCATACCGGGGGGGGGGGGAAATTTGGAGATTCGGCCATTTTTTGCATTTTACCGAGTCGACGTTTTGTCGCATTTCTTCTACGTATGTCCATTTGTTTTTTATGCTGAGTCAACGTTTTTTGGCACCGTAATTACTTACACTCATTCAGAATGGCAAATGTAATGCTATTATCGAGAGCATTTCCGTCGATTAGCATTTGGATCCGGATCAGATGGTTAGCTTTCAGTCTGTTGTTCAATGGCACTTCCTTGGTTGTGTTAACGATGCATTTTGCTTTTGGTCCTCCGATTCCGGTTGATGGCTCTTCCGGGTCATTTGGCTCTCCATCGGTCGGGCGAATGAACTTTTTTTGGTTAACAAAATCATCATCTGATCAAGCTTAATCAAACTGTTACCCAAGCTTCCATGGAACAGCTGCAGGAACGGTTGATGAACAGCTTCACTTCGTGGTCCATCCACGGCAGCATGTCCAGGCCCAATGTCCAAAATCCGACGAAATCCTTCAGATGCGCACCATTTGGGGCCAATTGCATGTACTGCTCGGCCTTTACGACATCAAGATCTATGCGTTGTCCTAAAAAACAAAAATAAATCAAAAATCATTTTTTAAATTTACCTTCGACCGTCACATAGGCGGAAAATTCATTTTCATTGCCAAAATGGATGATAAATTGGCGATGAGCATCCGGGATTTCAAAACTAAATGCAATGTTTGCGATTAGAACAAATTCGGCCGTAAATCCCGGGGGAGGGTACTGTATAGGGTTGGCTACCCCCAAATGGCACATTTTTGTTAGAATAAAATCTCGACAATACTTTACAAGCTCTACCGTATATCCGGGAAAAAGGGGATACTGTACAGGGTTGGCGATACCCCAAGCACACCTTTGTTCTTCTTCTTCAAGAAGCGATGTGCTCAGCTTGATGATGTTTTTGCCATTCGATTTCTCAGTGTTGACTTTGATGCCGTGCCATGAAACGTTTAAGCCCGCGCAGTACTTGCCCAAAGAATTCTGTAAATTCTTTGAAAATTCCAAATTTATCCAAGGCTCCAAACTCTGTACATTGACGGCGTTGTCCACGTTGAACAGCTCGGAGTTCACTGACATGCCATTCAGGCTGTGCGCGTTGTCCAATGTCCGGGTTGCCAACGAGCCGGGATAGCAGATGATCAGGCTAATCAATTTTTTAGATTTTCGAGTTTTTAGGAAATTTCATCGAACCCATCGTCACATTTTCCGCCCGTTCGTGGGAGACGAAATTCGATTCCGAACGTCTTCGATTCTTCGTAGGGGAAGCATTGGTCCAGCAGAGCGACGGGGATCGTCGAAATGTTCTTGCCAAGCCCGGTCAGTCGAGTCCTAATTAAAAATTATGAAATTTTTTTAAATCAACAAAAACCCTTACGGGGTTGTTTCTTCTTGCGCTTGCGCTGCATGGACAAGCATCCAAAAGCAGAAAATAATCATAGCAAAATTTGTTTTAGCAATCATTTTGCTAAATGAATGTTTGAGTTTTTGAGTAAACGAATTAAATTCTCATATTAAATTCCTTTGGAATTTTTATATTTAAATAAAAATGAATCGCTAAACGACTAAATCGAAGTGCTCAATCCGTCCAAATGGCGCATTGGATGAATGAATGAACGAATGAATAGATGATAGTGTGGGGCAAATATAATTCCGATGGAAATTCACTTTTTATGAAATTGTTCACAGATTTATGGTAATTGGAATCACAAAAACGATATGATCCCCCCCCCCCACCGATGGCCAATTGAGCGAGATGATCGATGATTCATTCAACAATATTTATTATATTTATTTTAAATTATTTTATAAATAAGTGTAAATAAAAGTTACGGTATTGTGAATTTATTACTGTAACTACTCATCAATCAATGACGATAAAGATGCCTTTTTAAAATTTTGGTGTTCGGAAATTGAAATAAAATTTGTTGGTTTTTTTAATTAGAAAAAAATAATTCAGTTTTTAAAAGAGATTAATCATCAAAAATGCGGCCCAAAGTTGAAAAGTTGGGGACTTTAAGACACCTTAAATCGGGAATGTTCGTAAACCGGAGTCTAGGTTAATAAATAAATGTTATTGCAATAGGGTTGGCACCCCGACGTGGGGGTTGAGAATTTCTAACATTTTTGTTAAGAATTTTTTAATGGCACCCCGACGTCGGGGTTGAGAATTGCGGGGTCAAGGTTTTTCGGCGGTGGGACTGTCGGGGTCGGGGTTACCCTAATCGATCGGGTCAGGGATCGTAGCTTTTTTTAAAAATTCTTTAAAATTTTAGCAAATTTTTTTTATTGATTTTACAAAAATCGGCAATCTTTGTTAAGAAAATTGAAGCAAAATTCAGAAGTTTTCAAAAATTCTTGTTTTTTGCGCCTTTTAATTAAAAATATTTTAAAATTATTAAAAAATGTTCCTTTATAGGAGAGCGAATCAGAACCTCGATAAAAAGACTCGGTGATGCCATCTTTAGGGGTGTATGTTAACCCCGACCCCGACTCGGGGTTAGGATTCGGGGTTTGCGGGGTTGGAGTGTCGGGGTGTGCGGGGAAACCCCTGAAAAATGGCCAAATTTGCGAGGACGGGGTCGGGGTGCCAACCCTTTTACAAAAGTTTAGTTTGTTTTGACTTAACAATAGCTTTTAAAAGCTTAAAGCTTTCATACGGATAGTGTCCGGATGTTTGGTTTCCGGATATTTTTGGGGTCCGGTTTGGTTCTGGTTTTGGGGTCCGGTTTCATTTCCGGATATTTTTGGGTCCGGCAACGCTTTGCGCGGTTTACTCATTCGAAGCCGGTTCCAGAATTAACCGATTTCCAAAATTAACCGTAACATAGAGATATAGAAAAAACGAACTTTCTTTCTCAACCCATAAGGTAGCAAAAATCCACCCCCAAAGATCGTCATTTTCCTTAAAATTTTTGTATTTATATTTGTTTTTAAATTTTAAAAACATGTCAAAAATAATACATTTACAATTGTGGGAGCAAAATTAATAAAGATTGACGAAATTTGAATGGTTTTACGCATAAAATGACCGGATTTGGTCAGTTTTTGCAGATTTTTTAAATCAATATTTCGGCTTTTTTCGGGGTTTTGGTCAATATTTTGGGGTTTTTTGAAACAACCCGTACTTTTCGGGGTTTGCGGTTTTGGAGTGTCGGGTTGAGATCGGGGAAAACCCTGAAAAATGGCCAAATTTGTGGGGAAGGGGTCGGGGTGCCAACCCTTTTACAAAAGTTTAGTTTTCTCAAAATTTTTATTTTGATTTGGCTATCCCATTTGCAATAAGTAGGGATAGGAGTTCCATGTTTTTTTTGTAAATAGGTTATCATGCGAGAGCCCAAAAATTCGAAAACTTTTAATTAGATCGACTTTTTTAGTCCATATAAATCAGTATAACAGGAAACCGGTACCCCCGGTTTCCGGTTGTAAAAACAAAAAAAACATCCCTAATAATGGGATTTTTATTGAAGTTTATTAAGCAATTAAAAATTATATTAAGAATCCGCTTTTTCCATCCGCAGATAGCCCAGCTACAGCTAGATATCTGCAGATTTTAATCTTTAGATTGTGAAATTAAATGGATAGAGCTACGCATAGCGATTATATTGCTAGTTCGGAATACGGATACCTTAGCCATAGCATTATGAATAGGCATTTATCTGTTGCTAGCAATTTATCTATAGTCTAAAATATTTTAGCATTGTGAATAAGAGCATCAGTGATGTATTGGGTCGGGCCCAGCTGGCGCTCCACGCTTCTCCTGTTCAAATTTTGTATCTTGGTGATGTATTGGGTCGGGCCCAGCTCCCGCTACACGCTTCTCCTGTTCCAGTGTTGTATCTTGGTGATGTATTGGGTCGGGCCCAGCTGGCGCTCCACGCTTCTCCTGTTCAAATGTTGTATCTTGGTGATGTATTGGGTCGGGCCCAGCTGGCGCTCCACGCTTCTCCTGTTCCAGTGTTGTTTCTTCGTGATGCCGCTGGGAGTGCGTGCCGGTTTTTCGGCGAAAGTCTTGAGCAAATTTTTTAAGATATTCAGCAGGAGAATGTTTCGAATCATAGACTTTGGCACTTCTCATTGCCATTGGAGGAGGTGGCGCCTGTAAAATTGTAAAATGTTTATTCCTTGTTAAACCTGTCGGTAGGTTACCATCCAATTGTTGTTTGGCAATTGATTGGATTTCAAGTTTCTTCCATATACAGCTCCACCTCCTCGGGTTGCGTTAGCCCCTCCCAGACGAGACGACATCGCAAGTGCCACGGTCACAACTCGTCCGACCTTTCCAAAAATGCCGGTCGAATGGTTCTCCGGTTCTTCATCATCTTTATGCCAATTTAAGGTTAAGTATAATAATATAGCAAATTACAATTTAGGTCTTTGTAATGAAATTTTAAATTTTAGTGTTAGTAGGGGGCCATAAACGTTTTTGTCTCGGGAACTGACCCTTTTTATTCGTAGCAAATGCGAGAGCGAGAACAACGCTCAAAATTAGCAGGCAAAGCATTGCGTTCTTGGCCATATTTACTTTATTGAGGAAGCTTTTATTGGGATTTTGGAAATTATGATGGGTTTTCTTACCCCAATGAGCAGTATTTATAGTCTTTATGTTGTCACGCTTTCCACAGATTTTAAAATTTTGCCAAATAATACCACCACGTGCCCGGAAATTTGTATTTCAAACTATAATTTTTAAGATCAATATAAAAATTTTCTAAACATATGGTATTTCAAACTATAATTTTTAAGCTTTAATATCAATAATAAAAAATGTAAACATATTGGTATTTCACATAAAATAATTTTTTTTTAAGATTTAAATATCAGTAATAAAATTAAACATAATTGATATTTCAAAATAATTTTTAATATTTCAACAGTGCTTCTTTGTCCACTGTCGCATTGTCCACTGTCCAATTGTCCGGACCCCGCGCTGAGCGCTGGAGAAAATTTGTATAATTTTATTTAGAAAATAAAAATTGATTTTCCACTTTCTTTCTGAAATTTTGATTTCAAAGTAAATAAAAAGTTTTTGATTAAATCATTCATCTAATAATAATGCACCTAATGCTGAACGAACACAAGTTGTATAAGCTATCAAGGTATCGTAGTCCTCCGATTTTTGCCACAAGAATATTAAATTTAGAAACTAAATTAAACTTTCAAGCGATTTGATTTGGACAAATACAATCGTGCCAATAAACATTGCTTGCAATACAAACAAGTGAGCAATAAAAGTTATTGATATTAATATTATGGCATTAATTGTTTTTAGTCATTAAATCTAAAAATAATTTAAAAAATGTATTGTAGCATTTATTCCGCAAGCATTGCATTGCCTCCGCTTATTTGCCGGACACCGATTGGATGTTGGTGTTGGACGCGGATTCTGGTGTGGTGAATCCAAATCATTGCCTTGAATTTCTGGAAAGGAGAGACCGTCGGGAACGGGATTCCCGCGGGAAAAGTACGGAAATGTGCCTCGGGCAACAATGCGTCCAAAACCTTGCCATTGGCAGTATTTATCGTTGCACATTTGCTAATGAGAAGTTCGCGCAATTTTGATCAAACAGTTTGTTACATTTTGGTATATACTTTTGGGAGCCGAGCCTTTGCAATTATGGTTTTGAATTTTGTTTAATTTTTTTGTTAATTCTATTATATTCTTCACAGCAATCAATGGAAATAGAAGTAAAAATTCAGAAGCCGTGCTGTTTTTTCAAAAATTATTATTTTTTGCGCCTTTAAAAATATTGGAAAATTGTTTCTTTATAGGAGAGCGAATCAGAATAAAGACCGAATAAAAGTAAATATTGGTAGCATTCAAGCAGATTGGAAAGTTTTTTCTAAAAAAGAAATTTACCTATCGTTTATTAAAAAGTACACAAGACCACACCCAAGACCTCGGTAAAAAGAATTTTGTCACTCGATGATGCCATCTTTAAGGGTGTATGTTAACCCCGACCCCGACTCGGCCGACGCCAAATCGGGGTTAAGGTTCGGGGTTTGCGGTTTTGGAGTGTCGGGTTGAGATCGGGGAAAACCCTGAAAAATGGCCAAATTTGTGGGGACGGGGTCGGGGTGCCAACCCTTTTACAAAAGTTTAGTTTTCTCAAAATTTTTATTTTGATTTGGCTATCCCATTTGCAATAAGTAGGGATAGGATTTCCATGTTTTTTTTTGTAAATAGGTTATCATGCGAGAGCCCAAAATTGCCGATTTTTCCATCCGCAGATAGCCCAGCTACAGCTAGATATCTGCAGATTTTAATCTTTAGATTGTGAAATTTAAATGGATAGAGCTACGCTTAGCGATTATAATGCTAGTTCGGAATACGGATACCTTAGCCATAGCATTATGAATAGGCATTTATCTGTTGCTAGCAATTTATCTATAGTAAAATATTTTAGCATTGTGAATAAGAGCATCAGTGATGTATTGGGTCGGGCCCAGCTGGCGCTCCACGCTTCTCCTGTTCAAATGTTGTATCTTGGTGATGTATTGGGTCGGGCCCAGCTGGCGCTCCACGCTTCTCCTGTTCAAATGTTGTATCTTGGTGATGTATTGGGTCGGGCCCAGCTGGCGCTCCACGCTTCTCCTGTTCCAGTGTTGTTTCTTCCTGATGCCGCTGGGAGTGCGTGCCGGTTTTTCGGCGAAAGTCTTGAGCAAATTTTTTAAGATATTCAGCAGGTGGATGTTTCGAATCATAGACTTTGGCACTTCTCATTGCCATTGGAGGAGGTGGCGCCTGTAAAATTGTAAAATGTTTATTCCTTGTTAAACCTGTCGGTAGGTTACCATCCAATTGTTGTTTGGCAATTGATTGGATTTCAAGTTTCTTCCATATACAGCTCCACCTCCTCGGGTTGCGTCAGCCCCTCCCAGACGAGACGACATCGCAAGTGCCACGGTCAAACTCGTCCGACCTTTCCAAAAATGCCGGTCGAATGGTTCTCCGGTTCTTCATCATCTTTATGCCAATTTAAGGTTAAGTATAATAATATAGCAAATTACAATTTAGGTCTTTGTAATGAAATTTTAAATTTTTGTGTTAGTAGCGGGCCATAAACGTTTTTCTCTCGGGAACTGACCCTTTTTATTCGTAGCAAATGCGAGAGCGAGAACAACGCTCAAAATTAACAGGCAAAGCATTGCGTTCTTGGCCATATTTACTTTATTGAGGAAGCTTTTATTGGGATTTTGGAAATTATGATGGGTTTTCTTACCCCAATGAGCAGTATTTATAGTCTTTATGTTGTCACGCTTTCCACAGATTTTAAAATTTTGCCAAATAATACCACCACGTGCCCGGAAATTTGTATTTCAAACTATAATTTTTAAGATCAATATAAAAATTTTCTAAACATATTGTATTTCAAACTATAATTTTTAAGCTTTAATATCAATAATAAAAAATGTAAACATATTGGTATTTCACATAAAATAATTTTTTTTTAAGATTTAAATATCAGTAATAAAATTAAACATAATTGATATTTCAAAATAATTTTTAATATTTCAACAGTGCTTCTTTGTCCACTGTCGCATTGTCCACTGTCCAATTGTCCGGACCCCGCGCTGAGCGCTGGAGAAAATTTGTATAATTTTATTTAGAAAATAAAAATTGATTTCCCACTTTCTTTCTGAAATTTTGATTTCAAAGTAAATAAAAAGTTTTTGATTAAACCATTCATCTAATACAATGCACCTAATGCTGAACGAACACAAGTTGTATAATAATCTTTCAAGCGATTTGCGCTGCTGTACAACTCGCCTATGTAACATTTCGCCTACGCAACATTTCGCCTACAAAGCCAAAAGGCAACATTTCGCCTACAAAGCCAAAAGGCAACATTTCGCCTACAAGGTTAAAATGTTACAACTCGCCTACGCAACATTTCGCCTACACAGTCAAAAAGCAACATTTCGCCTACAAATTTAAAAAATTCAATTTTTAACATTTCCTTTGACAAATTTAAGGCTTATTTGGCTAGATCAAAAGCAAAAGCATTGTAAAATCCATCTTCACACACGTATACCTAATTATTTATACTTGTAGATAAAGGAAAATCAATTTTGAAAAAAATGGGTCTGAAAAGGAAGATCCAAGAAGAGCCAAGCGCAAAGCTTCAAAAATTTTCGGCCAAGCAAGGAAGGACGTCACCTGCGAGGTTTTTGAGCACTTCGACAAATGTTAAGACGGTAAATGCCCAGTTTCGCAAAAACAACAGAGGTGCCTAGATGAGAGAACAATTCTATTGACAAAATGCTTAATCGTTTGTCAAAGAAAATTTTAAAAAAAAAAAATTTTTTAAATTTGTAGGCGAAATGTTGCTTTTTGACTGGGTAGGCGAAATCTAACATTTTAACCCTGTAGGCGAAATGTTGCCTATTGGCTGTGTAGGCAAAATGTAAATAGGCGAGTTGTAGTGGCGCCGCGATTTGATTTGGACAAAGACAATCGTGCCAATAAACATTGCTTGCAATACAAATAAGTGAGCAATAAAAGTTATTGATATTAATATTATGCCATTAATTGTTTTTAGTTATTAAATTCTAAAAATAATTTAAAAAATGTATTGTAGCATTTATTCCGCAAGCATTGCATTGCTTCCGCTTATTTGCCGGACACCGATTGGATGTTGGTGTTGTACGCGGATTCTGGTGTGGTGAATCCAAATCATTGCCTTGAATTTCTGGAAAGGAGAGACCGTCGGGAACGGGATTCCCGCGGGAAAAGTACGGAAATGTGCCTCGGGCAACAATGCGTCCAAAACCTAGCCATTGGCAGTATTTATCGTTGCACATTTGCTAATGAGAAGTGCGCGCAATTTTGATCAAACAGTTTGTTACATTTTGGTATATACTTTTGGGAGCCGAGCCTTTGCAATTATGGTTTTGAATTTTTGTTTGATTTTTTTGTTAATTCTATTATATTCTTCACAGCAATCAATGGAAATAGAAGCAAAAATTCAGAAGAAGTGCTGTTTTTTCAAAAATTATTATTTTTTGCGCCTAAAATATTGAAAAATTATTAAAAAATGTTTCTTTATAGGAGAGCGAATCAGAATAAAGACCGAATAAAAGTAAATATTGGTAGCATTCAAGCGGATTGGAAAGTTTTTTCTAAAAAAGAAATTTACCTATCGTTTAGTAAAAAGTACACAAGACCACACCCAAAACCTCGGTAAAAAGAATTTTGTCACTCGATGATGCCATCTTTAAGGGTGTATGTTAACCCCGACCCCGACTCGGCCGACGCCAAATCGGGGTTAAGGTTCGGGGTTTGCGGTTTTGGAGTGTCGGGGTGAGATCGGGGAAAACCCTAAAAAATGGCCAAATTTGTGGGGACGGGGTCGGGGTGCCAACCCTTTTACAAAAGTTTAGATTTCTCAAAATTTTTATTTTAATTTGGCTATCCCATTTGCAATAAGTAGGGATAGGATTTCCATGTTTTTTTTGTAAATAGGTTATCATGCGAGAGCCCAAAAATTCGAAAACTTTTAATTAGATCGACTTTTTTAGTCATAAATCAGTATAACCAGAAACAGGTACCCCCGGTTTCCGGTTGTAAAAACAAAAAAAACATCCCTAATAATAGGATTTTTATTGAAGTTTATTAAGCAATTAAAAATTATATTAAGAATGCCGATTTTTCCATCCGCAGATAGCCCAGCTACAGCTAGATATCTGCAGATTTTAATCTTTAGATTGTGAAATTAAATGGATAGAGCTACGCATGCGCTTATATTGCTAGTTCGGAATACGGATACCTTAGCCATAGCATTATGATCAGGCATTTATCTGTTGCTAGCAATTTATCTATAGTCTACAGATATTTTAGCATTGTGAATAAGAGCATCAGTGATGTATTGGGTCGGGCCCAGCTGGCGCACCACGCTTCTCCTGTTCAAATGTTGTTTCTTCGTGATGTTTTGGGTCGGGCCCAGCTGGGACTGCACGCTTCTCCTGTTCCAGTGTTGTTTCTTCGTGATGTTTTGGGTCGGGCCCAGCTGGGACTGCACGCTTCTCCTGTTCCAGTGTTGTATCTTGGTGATGTATTGGGTCGGGACCAGCTCCCGCTACACGCTTCTCCTGTTCCAGTGTTGTTTCTTCGTGATGCCGCTGGGAGTGCATGCCGGTTTTTCGGCGAAAGTCTTGAGCAAATTTTTTAAGATATTTAGCAGGAGAATGTTTCGAATCATAGACTTTGGCACTTCTAATTGCCATTGGAGGAGGTGGCGCCTGTAAAATTGTAAAATGTTTATTCCTTGTTCAACCTGTCGGTGGATACCATCCAATTGTTGTTTGGCAATTGATTGGATTTCAAGTTTCCTCCATATACAGCTCCACCTCCTCGGGTTGCGTCAGCCCCTCCCAGACGAGACGACATCGCAAGTGCCACGGTCACAACTCGTCCGACCTTTCCAAAAATGCCGGTCGAATGGTTCTCCGGTTCTTCATCACCTTTATTTCAATTTAAGGTTAAGTATAATAATATAGCAAATTACAATTTAGGTCTTTGTAATAAAATTTTAAATTTTAGTGTCAGTAGGGGGTCATAAACGTTTTTGTCTCGGGAACTGACCCTTTTTATTCGTAGCAAATGCGAGAGCGAGAACAACCCTCAAAATTAACAGGCAAAGCATTGCGTTCTTGGCCATATTTACTTTATTGAGGAAGCTTTTATTGGGCTTTTGGAAATTATGATGAGTTTTCTTGCCCCAATGAGCAGTATTTATAGTCGTTATGTTGTCACGCTTTCCGCAAAGATTTTAAATTTTGCCAAATAATACCACCACGTGCCCGGAAATTTGTATTTCAAACTATAATTTTTAAGATTAAATATGAGTAATACAAATTTTAAACATATGCTATTTCAAACTATAATTTTTAAGATTTAAATCAAAAATAAAAAATTTAAACATAATTGGTATTTCACATAAAATAATTTTTTTTTTAAGATTTAAATATCAGTAATAAAATTAAACATAATTGATATTTCAAAATAATTTTTAATATTTCAACAGTGCTTCTTTGTCCACTGTCGCATTGTCCACTGTCCAATTGTCCGGACCCCGCGCTGAGCGCTGGAGAAAATTTGTATAATTTTATTTAGAAAATAAAAATTGATTTCCCACTTTCTTTCTGAAATTTTGATTTTAAAGTAAATAAAAAGTTTTTGATTAAATCATTCATCTAATAATAATGCACCTAATGCTGAACGAACACAAGTTGTATAAGCTATCAAAGTATCGTAGTCCTCCGCTTTTTGCCACAAGAATATTAAATTTAGAAACTAAATTAAACTTTCAAGCGATTTGATTTGGACAAAGACAATCGTGCCAATAAACATTGCTTGCAATACAAACAAGTGAGCAATAAAAGTTATTGATATTAATATTATGGCATTAATTGTTTTTAGTCATTAAATTCTAAAAATAATTTAAAAAATGTATTGTAGCATTTATTCCGCAAGCATTGCATTGCTTCCGCTTATTTGCCGGACACCGATTGGATGTTGGTGTTGTACGCGGATTCTGGTGCGGTGAATCCAAATCATTGCCTTGAATTTCTGGAAAGGAGAGACCGTCGGGAACGGGATTCCCGCGGGAAAAGTACGGAAATGTGCCTCGGGCAACAATGCGTCCAAAACCTAGCCGTTGGGAGTATTTATCGTTTCACATTTGCTAATGAGAATTGCGCGCAATTTTGATCAAACAGTTCGTTACATTTTGGTGTATACTTTTGGGAGCAGCGCCTTTTCAATTATGGTTTTGAATTTTTGTTTGATTTTTTTGTTAATTCTATTATATTCTTCACAGCAATCAATGGAAATAGAAGCAAAAATTCAGAAAAAGTGCTGTTTCTTCAAAAATTATTATTTTTTGCGCCTTTAAAAATATTGGAAAATTATTAAAAAATGTTTCTTTATAATAGAGCGAATCAGAATAAAGACCGAATAAAAGTAAATATTGGTAGCTTTCAAGCGGATTGGAAAGATTTTTCTAAAAAAGAAATTTACCTATCGTTTATTAAAAAGTACACAAGACCACACCCAAAACCTCAGTAAGAAGAATTTTGTCACTCGATGATGCCATCTTTAAGGGTGTATGTTAACCCCGACCCCGACTCGGCCGACGCCAAATCGGGGTTAAGGTTCGGGGTTTGCGGTTTTGGAGTGTCGGGGTGAGATCGGGGAAAACCCTAAAAAATGGCCAAATTTGTGGGGACGGGGTCGGGGTGCCAACCCTTTTACAAAAGTTTAGATTTCTCAAAATTTTTATTTTGATTTGGCTATCCCATTTGCATTCAGAAAAAGTGCTGTTTCTTCAAAAATTATTATTTTTTGCGCCTTTAAAAATATTGGAAAATTATTAAAAAATGTTTCTTTATAATAGAGCGAATCAGAATAAAGACCGAATAAAAGTAAATATTGGTAGCTTTCAAGCGGATTGGAAAGATTTTTCTAAAAAAGAAATTTACCTATCGTTTATTAAAAAGTACACAAGACCACACCCAAAACCTCAGTAAGAAGAATTTTGTCACTCGATGATGCCATCTTTAAGGGTGTATGTTAACCCCGACCCCGACTCGGCCGACGCCAAATCGAGGTTAAGGTTCGGGGTTTGCGGTTTTGGAGTGTCGGGGTGAGATCGGGGAAAACCCTAAAAAATGGCCAAATTTGTGGGGACGGGGTCGGGGTGCCAACCCTTTTACAAAAGTTTAGATTTCTCAAAATTTTTATTTTGATTTGGCTATCCCATTTGCAATAAGTAGGGATAGGATTTCCCTGTTTTTTTTGTAAATTGGTTATCATGCGAGAGCCCAAAAATTCGAAAACTTTTAATTAGATCGACTTTTTTAGTCCATATATATCCGTATAACCGGAAACAGGTACCCCCGGTTTCCGGTTGTAAAAACAAAAAAAACATCCCGATTTTTATTGAAGTTTATTAAGCAATTAAAAATTATATTAAGAATGCCGATTTTTCCATCCGCAGATAACCCAGCTACAGCTAGATATCTGCAGATTTTAATCTTTAGATTGTGAAATTAAATGGATAGAGCTACGCATAGCGATTATATTGCTAGTTCGGAATACGGATACCTTAGCCATAGCATTATGATCAGGCATTTATCTGTTGCTAGCAATTTATCTATAGTCTACAGATATTTTAGCATTGTGAATAAGAGCATCAGTGATGTATTGGGTCGGGCCCAGCTGGCGCACCACGCTTCTCCTGTTCAAATGTTGTTTCTTCGTGATGTTTTGGGTCGGGCCCAGCTGGGACTGCACGCTTCTCCTGTTCCAGTGTTGTTTCTTCGTGATGTTTTGGGTCGGGCCCAGCTGGGACTGCACGCTTCTCCTGTTCCAGTGTTGTTTCTTCGTGATGTTTTGGGTCGGGCCCAGCTGGGACTGCACGCTTCTCCTGTTCCAGTGTTGTATCTTGGTGATGTATTGGGTCGGGACCAGCTCCCGCTACACGCTTCTCCTGTTCCAGTGTTGTTTCTTCGTGATGCCGCTGGGAGTGCATGCCGGTTTTTCGGCGAAAGTCTTGAGCAAATTTTTTAAGATATTCAGCAGGAGAATGTTTCGAATCATAGACTTTGGCACTTCTCATTGCCATTGGAGGAGGTGGCGCCTGTAAAATTGTAAAATGTTTATTCCTTGTTCAACCTGTCGGTGGATACCATCCAATTGTTGTTTGGCAATAGATTGGATTTCAAGTTTCCTCCATATACAGCTCCACCTCCTCGGGTTGCGTCAGCCCCTCCCAGACGAGACGACATCGCAAGTGCCACGGTCACAACTCGTCCGACCTTTCCAAAAATGCCGGTCGAATGGTTCTCCGGTTCTTCATCACCTTTATTTCAATTTAAGGACATTTAGGTCTTTGTAATAAAATTTTAAAATTTAGTGTCAGTAGGGGGTCATAAACGTTTTTGTCTCGGGAACTGACCCTTTTTATTCGTAGCAAATGCGAGAGCGAGAACAACCCTCAAAATTAACAGGCAAAGCATTGCGTTCTTGGCCATATTTACTTTATTGAGGAAGCTTTTATTGGGCTTTTGGAAATTATGATGAGTTTTCTTGCCCCAAGAGCAGTATTTATAGTCGTTATGTTGTCACGCTTTCCACAAAGATTTTAAATTTTGCCAAATAATACCACCACGTGCCCGGAAATTTGTATTTCAAACTATAATTTTTAAGATTAAATATGAGTAATACAAATTTTAAACATATGCTATTTCAAACTATAATTTTTAAGATTTAAATCAAAAATAAAAAATTTAAACATAATTGGTATTTCACATAAAATAATTTTTTTTTAAGATTTAAATATCAGTAATAAAATTAAACATAATTGATATTTCAAAATAATTTTTAATATTTCAACAGTGCTTCTTTGTCCACTGTCGCATTGTCCACTGTCCAATTGTCCGGACCCCGCGCTGAGCGCTGGAGAAAATTTGTATAATTTTATTTAGAAAATAAAAATTGATTTCCCACTTTCTTTCTGAAATTTTGATTTTAAAGTAAATAAAAAGTTTTTGATTAAATCATTCATCTAATAATAATGCACCTAATGCTGAACGAACACAAGTTGTATAAGCTATCAAAGTATCGTAGTCCTCCGATTTTTGCCACAAGAATATTAAATTTAGAAACTAAATTAAACTTTCAAGCGATTTGATTTGGACAACATTGCTTGCAATACAAACAAGTGAGCAATAAAAGTTATTGATATTAATATTATGGCATTAATTGTTTTTAGTCATTAAATTCTAAAAATAATTTAAAAAATGTATTGTAGCATTTATTCCGCAAGCATTGCATTGCTTCCGCTTATTTGCCGGACACCGATTGGATGTTGGTGTTGTACGCGGATTCTGGTGCGGTGAATCCAAATCATTGCCTTGAATTTCTGGAAAGGAGAGACCGTCGGGAACGGGATTCCCGCGGGAAAAGTACGGAAATGTGCCTCGGGCAACAATGCGTCCAAAACCTAGCCGTTGGGAGTATTTATCGTTTCACATTTGCTAATGAGAATTGCGCGCAATTTTGATCAAACAGTTCGTTACATTTTGGTGTATACTTTTGGGAGCAGCGCCTTTTCAATTATGGTTTTGAATTTTTGTTTGATTTTTTTTTGTTAATTCTATTATATTCTTCACAGCAATCAATGGAAATAGAAGCAAAAATTCAGAAAAAGTGCTGTTTCTTCAAAAATTATTATTTTTTGCGCCTTTAAAAATATTGGAAAATTATTAAAAAATGTTTCTTTATAATAGAGCGAATCAGAATAAAGACCGAATAAAAGTAAATATTGGTAGCATTCAAACGGATTGGAAAGATTTTTCTAAAAAAGAAATTTACCTATCGTTTAGTAAAAAGTACACAAGACCACACCCAAAACCTCGGTAAAAAGAATTTTGTCACTCGATGATGCCATCTTTAAGGGTGTATGTTAACCCCGACCCCGACTCGGCCGACGCCAAATCGGGGTTAAGGTTCGGGGTTTGCGGTTTTGGAGTGTCGGGGTGAGATCGGGGAAAACCCTAAAAAATGGCCAAATTTGTGGGGACGGGGTCGGGGTGCCAACCCTTTTACAAAAGTTTAGATTTCTCAAAATTTTTATTTTGATTTGGCTATCCCATTTGCAATAAGTAGGGATAGGATTTCCATGTTTTTTTTTGTAAATAGGTTATCATGCGAGAGCCCAAAAATTCGAAAACTTTTAATTAGATCGACTTTTTTAGTCCATATAAATCAGTATAACCAGAAACAGGTACCCCCGGTTTCCGGTTGTAAAAACAAAAAAAACATCCCTAATAATGGGATTTTTATTGAAGTTTATTAAGCAATTAAAAATTATATTAAGAATGCCGATTTTTCCATCCGCAGATAGCCCAGCTACAGCTAGATATCTGCAGATTTTAATCTTTAGATTGTGAAATTAAATGGATAGAGCTACGCATGCGCTTATATTGCTAGTTCGGAATACGGATACCTTAGCCATAGCATTATGATCAGGCATTTATCTGTTGCTAGCAATTTATCTATAGTCTACAGATATTTTAGCATTGTGAATAAGAGCATCAGTGATGTATTGGGTCGGGCCCAGCTGGCGCACCACGCTTCTCCTGTTCAAATGTTGTTTCTTCGTGATGTTTTGGGTCGGGCCCAGCTGGGACTGCACGCTTCTCCTGTTCCAGTGTTGTTTCTTCGTGATGTTTTGGGTCGGGCCCAGCTGGGACTGCACGCTTCTCCTGTTCCAGTGTTGTTTCTTCGTGATGTTTTGGGTCGGGCCCAGCTGGGACTGCACGCTTCTCCTGTTCCAGTGTTGTTTCTTCGTGATGTATTGGGTCGGGACCAGCTCCCGCTACACGCTTCTCCTGTTCCAGTGTTGTTTCTTCGTGATGCCGCTGGGAGTGCATGCCGGTTTTTCGGCGAAAGTCTTGAGCAAATTTTTTAAGATATTCAGCAGGAGAATGTTTCGAATCATAGACTTTGGCACTTCTCATTGCCATTGGAGGAGGTGGCGCCTGTAAAATTGTAAAATGTTTATTCCTTGTTCAACCTGTCGGTGGATACCATCCAATTGTTGTTTGGCAATTGATTGGATTTCAAGTTTCCTCCATATACAGCTCCACCTCCTCGGGTTGCGTCAGCCCCTCCCAGACGAGACGACATCGCAAGTGCCACGGTCACAACTCGTCCGACCTTTCCAAAAATGCCGGTCGAATGGTTCTCCGGTTCTTCATCACCTTTATTTCAATTTAAGGTTAAGTATAATAATATAGCAAATTAAAATTTAGGTCTTTGTAATAAAATTTTAAATTTTAGTGTCAGTAGGGGGTCATAAACGTTTTTGTCTCGGGAACTGACCCTTTTTATTCGTAGCAAATGCGAGAGCGAGAACAACGCTCAAAATTAACAGGCAAAGCATTGTGTTCGTGGCCATATTTACTTTATTGAGGAAGCTTTTATTGGGCTTTTGGAAATTATGATGAGTTTTCTTGCCCCAAGAGCAGTATTTATAGTCGTTATGTTGTCACGCTTTCCGCAAAGATTTTAAATTTTGCCAAATAATACCACCACGTGCCCGGAAATTTGTATTTCAAACTATAATTTTTAAGATTAAATATGAGTAATACAAATTTTAAACATATGCTATTTCAAACTATAATTTTTAAGATTTAAATCAAAAATAAAAAATTTAAACATAATTGGTATTTCACATAAAATAATTTTTCTTTTAAGATTTAAATATCAGTAATAAAATTAAACATAATTGATATTTCAAAATAATTTTTAATATTTCAACAGTGCTTCTTTGTCCACTGTCGCATTGTCCACTGTCCAATTGTCCGGACCCCGCGCTGAGCGCTGGAGAAAATTTGTATAATTTTATTTAGAAAATAAAAATTGATTTCCCACTTTCTTTCTGAAATTTTGATTTTAAAGTAAATAAAAAGTTTTTGATTAAATCATTCATCTAATAATAATGCACCTAATGCTGAACGAACACAAGTTGTATAAGCTATCAAAGTATCGTAGTCCTCCGATTTTTGCCACAAGAATATTAAATTTAGAAACTAAATTAAACTTTCAAGCGATTTGATTTGGACAACATTGCTTGCAATACAAACAAGTGAGCAATAAAAGTTATTGATATTAATATTATGGCATTAATTGTTTTTAGTCATTAAATCTAAAAATAATTTAAAAAATGTATTGTAGCATTTATTCCGCAAGCATTGCATTGCTTCCGCTTATTTGCCGGACACCGATTGGATGTTGGTGTTGTACGCGGATTCTGGTGCGGTGAATCCAAATCATTGCCTTGAATTTCTGGAAAGGAGAGACCGTCGGGAACGGGATTCCCGCGGGAAAAGTACGGAAATACTCGGGCAACAATGCGTCCAAAACCTAGCCGTTGGGAGTATTTATCGTTTCACATTTGTTAATGAGAATTGCGCGCAATTTTGATCAAACAGTTCGTTACATTTTGGTGTATACTTTTGGGAGCAGCGCCTTTTCAATTATGGTTTTGAATTTTTGTTTGATTTTTTTTTTGTTAATTCTATTATATTCTTCACAGCAATCAATGGAAATAGAAGCAAAAATTCAGAAAAAGTGCTGTTTCTTCAAAAATTATTATTTTTTGCGCCTTTAAAAATATTGGAAAATTATTAAAAAATGTTTCTTTATAATAGAGCGAATCAGAATAAAGACCGAATAAAAGTAAATATTGGTAGCATTCAAACGGATTGGAAAGATTTTTCTAAAAAAGAAATTTACCTATCGTTTAGTAAAAAGTACACAAGACCACACCCAAAACCTCGGTAAAAAGAATTTTGTCACTCGATGATGCCATCTTTAAGGGTGTATGTTAACCCCGACCCCGACTCGGCCGACGCCAAATCGGGGTTAAGGTTCGGGGTTTGCGGTTTTGGAGTGTCGGGGTGAGATCGGGGAAAACCCTAAAAAATGGCCAAATTTGTGGGGACGGGGTCGGGGTGCCAACCCTTTTACAAAAGTTTAGATTTCTCAAAATTTTTATTTTGATTTGGCTATCCCATTTGCAATAAGTAGGGATAGGATTTCCATGTTTTTTTTTGTAAATAGGTTATCATGCGAGAGCCCAAAAATTCGAAAACTTTTAATTAGATCGACTTTTTTAGTCCATATAAATCAGTATAACCAGAAACAGGTACCCCCGGTTTCCGGTTGTAAAAACAAAAAAAACATCCCTAATAATGGGATTTTTATTGAAGTTTATTAAGCAATTAAAAATTATATTAAGAATGCCGATTTTTCCATCCGCAGATAGCCCAGCTACAGCTAGATATCTGCAGATTTTAATCTTTAGATTGTGAAATTAAATGGATAGAGCTACGCATGCGCTTATATTGCTAGTTCGGAATACGGATACCTTAGCCATAGCATTATGATCAGGCATTTATCTGTTGCTAGCAATTTATCTATAGTCTACAGATATTTTAGCATTGTGAATAAGAGCATCAGTGATGTATTGGGTCGGGCCCAGCTGGCGCACCACGCTTCTCCTGTTCAAATGTTGTTTCTTCGTGATGTTTTGGGTCGGGCCCAGCTGGGACTGCACGCTTCTCCTGTTCCAGTGTTGTTTCTTCGTGATGTTTTGGGTCGGGCCCAGCTGGGACTGCACGCTTCTCCTGTTCCAGTGTTGTTTCTTCGTGATGTTTTGGGTCGGGCCCAGCTGGGACTGCACGCTTCTCCTGTTCCAGTGTTGTTTCTTCGTGATGTATTGGGTCGGGACCAGCTCCCGCTACACGCTTCTCCTGTTCCAGTGTTGTTTCTTCGTGATGCCGCTGGGAGTGCATGCCGGTTTTTCGGCGAAAGTCTTGAGCAAATTTTTTAAGATATTCAGCAGGAGAATGTTTCGAATCATAGACTTTGGCACTTCTTATTGCCATTGGAGGAGGTGGCGCCTGTAAAATTGTAAAATGTTTATTCCTTGTTCAACCTGTCGGTGGATACCATCCAATTGTTGTTTGGCAATTGATTGGATTTCAAGTTTCCTCCATATACAGCTCCACCTCCTCGGGTTGCGTCAGCCCCTCCCAGACGAGACGACATCGCAAGTGCCACGGTCACAACTCGTCCGACCTTTCCAAAAATGCCGGTCGAATGGTTCTCCGGTTCTTCATCACCTTTATTTCAATTTAAGGTTAAGTATAATAATATAGCAAATTACAATTTAGGTCTTTGTAATAAAATTTTAAATTTTAGTGTCAGTAGGGGGTCATAAACGTTTTTGTCTCGGGAACTGACCCTTTTTATTCGTAGCAAATGCGAGAGCGAGAACAACGCTCAAAATTAACAGGCAAAGCATTGCGTTCTTGGCCATATTTACTTTATTGAGGAAGCTTTTATTGGGCTTTTGGAAATTATGATGAGTTTTCTTGCCCCAATGAGCAGTATTTATAGTCGTTATGTTGTCACGCTTTCCGCAAAGATTTTAAATTTTGCCAAATAATACCACCACGTGCCCGGAAATTTGTATTTCAAACTATAATTTTTAAGATTAAATATGAGTAATACAAATTTTCTAAACATATGCTATTTCAAACTATAATTTTTAAGATTTAAATCAAAAATAAAAAATTTAAACATAATTGGTATTTCAAAAACTGTCGGGAACGGGATTCCCGCGGGAAAAGTACGGGAATGTGCCTCGGGCAACAATGCGTCCAAAACCTAGCCGTTGGCAGTATTTATCGTTTCACGTTTGCTAATGAGAAGTGCGCGCAATTTTGATCAAACAGTTCGTTACATTTTGGTGTATACTTTTGAGAGCCGAGCCTTTCCAATTATGGTTTTGAATTTTTGTTTGATTTTTTTTTGTTTTCTATTATATCTTCACAGCATTCAATGGCATATTCTCAGCTGGTTCATGAGTAAAGGTCCAAACCTGTTCAGCACTCGCCATTTTTACCATGTTCAGCAACAGCTGTTTTAACCTGCTCATCATCAGCAGGCTTTTCAAACCGTAAAATATCAACTCATTCCCCGCCAACGACTCGTTGCCTTTGTATCAACTCGTTCCCCTCTATAAAAAGGTTTTAAACCCCCAAAAAGTCTTTATAACTTGTGCCAAAACACGAATCCAAGTTCCATTTTTGCGTATGTTGAACTCCGGACCCGAAACAAAAAATGTTTCCAAAAAAAAAATTGTTTTAAAAGTCCTTCAAAAATTCAAAATGCGTGTGAACATGAAGGCAAGAGCGAAAGGATATGCATTTACACGATTTTGAAACAGGAAATTGATTTTGAAAAAATTCGAAAAATAATATATTTTTAATGCTTTAAACAGGAAATTTTTTTTTGAAAATGTAATTTTGTACGACCAATTGTTCGAATTCAGGTCCGGTGTTCAACTTACACAAATTGAAGCTTGGATTCGTGTTTTGGCACGAGTTATGAAGACTTTTTTGGGGTTTAAAGCCTTGGTTATAAAGGTAACGAGTCGATACAAAGGGAACGAATCGTAGGTATTCAGAATTTATTCAAATTTAATGAGTGGTTAAACAAGGTGCCAACAAAATCAATGCCATGCCAAATTAAATCTGAATTGAATCTTTTTCAATATGATATTGTTCTTTTCGATTTTTTGGTCCATTGCAGCGCTCTTTCGGCGCACAAGTTATGCTCGGAGGGTTGGACAACGTGACATCGTTGTGCTCGAACTATAAATTTAATTATTCAAATTTTGGCATTCTGTTTTCTTTCTGCAATATTTGAAAAATAAACATTCTTACTGTAATGTATTGAACTGCCCATTTTGGGAGTCCGTTCTTGTAGATGCACGTCGTGCTGCTGTCGTTGTTCAACGTCAACGTCACATTGAACCCGTCGTCCATGACACGGATTTCCAATTCCTTCAATTCCTTGTCCAGCTTTCCTTTGATACAAGCTTCTTTCTCTTTCCACCCTGGGCGTAAGTTCGATCCGTTGATGGGCTTCTAAAAAGAGTTTGAAAGCAAATAAGTTTTGAATAGTGAGAAATTTTCTGAAGAAAATCCAACAAAATTATTTTAAAAAAGCTTACAAAACTGCTGAAATAAATTGCAGTCGAATTAAGCATCACTTTCATCACCGTTTTTCCAACTTTAAAAAATCAGTTAAAAGTTAAACTAAGTCATCTTTTTAATTAAAAAAAAACATAAGAAACCGGGATTAGAAATATCCAAAAAGCGAAAATTTGTATCAGATTCCCGAACAGTGGCCAGTTCAAGATCATTTATTCAGGTTCTCATGATCACTTCGAACGAGTCTAGGTAAATTACTCTCCGACAATTTCGGAAAATTTCTCTCCGTGAAAAAAAATATAAAATTCTGGTGGTTCGAACCCCGATTATCTTATAACATTCGGAGGAGTAAACAATTTTTAAAGACCTTTTAAATTATTTCCGATTAAAAATATTTATGGACTGAATTAGAATTAACAGGGGAAAAGTTAGAGACTTGGGGTTCGTTGGGTTTACAAATTAGGTCTAACTCACCCTCACTCGGAATTTGTTAGGCTTAGGCCTAAGTCTGGGATGAATTTTTATTTTTTCTCACGGAGAGCAATTTTCCGAAAATTGTCGGAGAGCAATTTATCGGTTCCCCCAAAAATTTCCCGAAAATTGTCGGAGAGCAATTTACTAGTGATGCACGAGAGTCTCGGTCTCGAGTCTCGACTCGAGAAATTTCTCGGGTTTTTTGGGTCTCGGTCTCGGTCTCGACTCTCGGGTTTTTAGTCTCGGAAAACGAGACTTTTTTGCACTGGTAAAGATGGCATTTTTGGAGAGAATTTGTTTAGAATTCAAAGCTTAGATTTGAAAAACATAATGACAAATCAAATTTAAAAATCCTTTAAATAAATCCTTTGCACAGCGCATCCGTTGGATCCTCTTATGACTCAGTGGTTAAGCTCTATATCGTAACTTATGTATCGGCGGTTCTATTCCCATAATTAAATTCGTAGTTATTTTTGGTGTGTAGACATTTGCGGCCCAGACATTTGCGGCTTAAAACAAAATAGACATTTGCGGCCCGACATTTGCGGCCCAGTCCAACTCTCTGATAATTCCACACTCTCTAATAATTCCGCCCTTTCTGAGGAGGTTGAAAAATAATTCCACATGTGGAATTACAAGAGGTAATACGGTAACCCAAAAATACACTCCTAAATTTAAACTAAATAAATTCTTGTTCGCTGCGGCGCCTGCCGGCACCGCTGGTCCCTGCAAAACCCTTTAATAAAAATTGCAAAAATTTTTTGATTTTTCCAAATTTTTGAACCAAAAAATTAAAAAATTTTCAAAAAAGTCTCGGTCTCGAGTCTCGACTCGAGAAATTTCTCGGGTTTATTGGGTCTCGGTCTCGGTCTCGAGTCTCGGGGTCAAGTCTCGGTCTCGGTCTCGAGTCTCGGGGTCAAGTCTCGGTCTCGACTCTCGAGTCTCGGTAAATTTTGGGTCTCGTGCATCACTACAATTTACCGGCCCCCGAACATTGAAAAATTGATCAATCGATTCAGATCATTTCACCCACCTTTATTGTGCAATTCCAGCGCCTCGTGGAAGAGGTTAATGGCCACACTGGAGTTGTCATTCAAATCCTTGATCGCCAATTTCACAGTGATCAGATCACCGGCCTGCACCAAGTTTTTCGTGTCATTGATTTGCTTCATGTTTCTCCGGGAAGTTGGTGGATGCATTATGTTCATCGCATGCACTTGCACATCGTCTTCAAACTAAAAAAATAATTTGTTAACAATCAGTTAAAAATAAAGCCGTAAATGTGGACAATTCACTGCCGGCGGACAATTCGTCGCCGGACAATTCAGCACTAAAATGAACGGGTCTCCGAATTATATTGTACTAATTGTTAGCTCAGCGATTTTGTTATGTTTAAAATGCAAAAGTGAATGGGGATGAATTGGCCGGCGTTGAATTATCCGGGGTCCGGCGATGAATTGGGAAACATCAATCGTGTGCTACCGTTTTTGGATAGTAAGCAAAAAAACAAAACATTACTCGGATATAATCGACGGCCCACGGCGGATAGCGGATGGCACTGTCATTGCTTTTTGGATAAGGGCAAGAATGAGTCAAATTGACTTCTTGAATAGAAATTGTAAAATTATCTTCCGAGGCCGTAATGTCCATGTCGAATTCTTGGCCATATTTGTTCAGTCGGCCATCAACGCTTGCAGTAAGTTCTCGGTAATTATCTTTGGCACTGGCATTCTTGTCCTAAAAAAATAACTTTAAGACGAATTGTTTGTTGACGAAACGTTTGGAAAAATTTAAAAAATGAACGCATCTTTCAAGTAAAAGTTACAACATTTTACTTTTCGTTTTTCAGAATAAAAGAACCCAAAATTTAATTCGGTACTCGAGACTTGACCTCGAGACTCGATAGAGGACCCAAAAAAACAGAGATTGGCCAGGAACTGGTTTTGTACGGCTTGTTGTACGTGTATTCTAATGAAAAATGTGATTTTGAAATTGGATTAGATTTTTTGCTAATTGGGCAGTCCAACCAGAACGGATGCATCAAAAATTACATAAAAACGCGAGGTTATAAAGAATTGGGCATTTTTTCGATTCACGCCCGGCGCTACCATTTTGCAAATTTATTATTAATTAATGGCCACTTTTTTGGGGGTTAAGCATTTAACCTTCTTCTCCGTCTCTGCGCTGAGTAAGTATTGACATGAGAGGGAGCAGTTGTACCCATTGAATTCGAAGGTCATTTTCAGCACAACATCACCAACTAAATGTAGCTGCTAACTCTTTGATTGCAAAAAAACAAATTTTTGAAAATAGTAAAAATTATTTACCAATCAATAATGCCTGGCTATAGTAATGATGTGTAAGAATCCCGAATTTCAAAAATGTCCGGGTGTTGGGGTCTCGATTTTGAGTCTAGGGTTTTTAGTCTCGAAAAACGAGACTTTTCTCTTTGATCAGTTCAGGGTCAATTGCAGTTTTCTGAACAGATCAGGATCAGATTTCATGTCTCTGATCAAATCATATTTCGATGCATCTCTCTGATCAGATCAGGATCAGATTACAGGTTCTCTGATCAGATGATGTTTGATCAAATCAGGATCAGATTACAGGTTCTCTGATCAGATGAGGTTTGATCAAATCAGGATCCGATTACAGGTCTTTAATCAGATACCAAAGACATAACACCACCGACTTATATTGTTCGCTTTCAACGCGTCGTGCAGCAACAGAATGCTGAAATTTTCGCCTTGATTTTCCAACTTCAGTTGGATTGTGTCGTTGTAATCGAGCAACGTTTTTAATTGTATTGTAAAGTTGGAAAAAGTAAGGTTGGACTTCTAAAAAAATTCAAAATTTTTAATTCTTTTTGGGAACTATTAATTCAATGTTTTGAAAAAATATGAATTTTGAATCCAAAATTTAAAAAATGTTTATCCAAAAAACAAATTGAATTTTTACTCACTTTTGGCGGAACAACCTCGGGCTTTGCCAGCAATGTAACATTTCCATCAATCTAAATAGTTTTTGTTTTTGTTAAAATGCCATCATTTTTTGAAAACATTTAATTTGGCACTTACCGCTACAAAATTAGTGGCCCAAAACGGCAACTTTGCATTGTCTTGTTCTCTGGCTTGCTCACTGTCTTGCTCACTGTCTTGCTCTCTGTCTTGCTCACTGTCTTGCTCTCTGTCTTGCTCTCTGGCTTTCTCACTGTCTTGATCACTGTCTTGATCACTGGCTTTCTCACTGTCTTGCTCTTTGTATAGTTCTAAAAGATTGTTGTTCAGTCGGATCTCGTATTTGTCTGAGAGCACGACAATGACAAATTCGTAGGCATTTTTGGCTTTCAATGTGTTATTATTGTCCAAGAGGATATTTCCATACGTAACGAGATCTCCGTCCTTAATTAAATATAGATCATTTTTATAATTTCTTAAATTTAATAATAATAAAAAATTACGCACATAATATGCATACAGCCCTATTAGCTTCGGCTCCACTACCAGTATTTCTACTGCTGCACCAACTGAAAAGGTTCGATTAAAATGGCATTCAACATCACAATTAGACAATAGGGATTGATTGTTGAGAATAGATAGAGACCGGCATCTCGACCCAAAGCTAGAACGGCATTCTCGAGTATCCCAAAAGTAAAACGGTATTCTCGAGTATCCCAAAACTAAAATGGCATCCTCGAGTATCCCAAAACTAAACGGCATTCTCAAGTAGCCCAAAGTATTGTAGAGCAGGCCGTACCTAGTCTTGATTTTGTTGTGGGTGGGTCGACGGCGCCGACAGGCTCCGTCGGGAAATTTTTTTTTTAATTTTTAACTAGAAAATCTTGATTATCGAATTTTTAAAAATGTAATTTCTTTTTGCGAATTTTGCTTTACAGGGAGGGAGTGGAGGGGTCGTCGAGAAAATTTTGCTATTTTATACTGAATTGTTAAGAGATTTGCAAGCAAAATTAAAGTTTGCCCGGCATTCTCGAGTATCCCAAAGCTAGAACGGCATTCTCAAATATCCCAAAGTTCGAGCAGCATTCTCGCGTACCCAAAGCTAGAACGGCATTCTCAAGTATCCCAAAGCTAAAACGGCATTCTCAAATATCCCAAAGTTCGAGCAGCATTCTCGCGTACCCAAAGCTAGAACGGCATTCTCGAGTATCCCAAAGCTAGAACGGCATTCTCGAGCATCCCAAAGCTAGAACGGCATTCTCGAGTATCCCAAAGCTAGAACGGCATTCTCGAGTATCCCAAAGCTAGAACGGCATTCTCGAGTATCCCAAAGCTAGAACGGCATTCTCGAGTATCCCAAAGCTAGAACGGCATTCTTGAGTATCCCAAAGCTAGAACGGCATTCTCGAGTATCCCAAAGCTAGAACGGCATTCTCGAGTATCCCCGAATTGACTTACTCGAATCTCCCGCTTTGGACGAACTGATTCGGTTGTGCAAAAAATATATAACAAAGGTATCGTTATTTGAATGCAGTTTGACTCGGAAAGTCACATTTGCGCCTTGCTGAAGGTTGGGAATGCGTTCCGTGTATGAAGCTTTTTGTTCCTGTGGCACCTAATAAAATATATATATAAATTGGCATTTTTCAAAGAAAATTGTAATTTAAAAAGAATCATTATTAAATGCTTGCACTTACATAATTTTGCTGACCAAACATATCAAATGGCATAACGAGTGGATCAGTGAGCAGCAAAAATTGACCGCTCAACTTAAAATGTTCAAAATGAAAAAAACCAAAAAATTTATTGATCCCTCTCTCTTTGTCCTTGCCGGAAACAGTAATTGCTGTATTTTGTTTCCGGAATCCTTCCAGAACACTCCCTCCCACTCTCTTTGTCCTTTCCGGAAACAGTAATTGCTGTATTTTTGCTTCCGGAATCCTTCCGGAACACTCCCTCCCCTTTCTCTTGTTCTTCCCGGAAATAGTAATTGCTGTATTTTGTTTCCGGAATCCTTCCGGAACACTCCCTTCTTCTCTCGTTGTCCCATCCGGAACCATTTATGTTTTCGGAACACTCTCTCCCTCTCTTTTTGTCTTTGCCGGAAACAGTAATTGTTGTATTTTTGTTTCCGGAACACTCTCTACCTCTCTCTTTATCCTTGCCGGAAACAATAATTCTTGTATTTTTGTTTCCGAAACACTCCCTCCCTCCCTCTATCGTTGTTCTTTCCGGAAACAGTAATTTTTGATCATTCCGGAACACTTCCTTCTTCTCTCGTTGTTTTATCCGGAACAATTAATTTTTGTTTATGTTTCCGGAACATTCTCTACCTCTCTCTTTATCCTTTCCGGAAGCAATAATTGGTGCATTTTTGCTTCCGGAATCCTTCCGGAACACTCCCTCCCCTTTCTATTGTTCTTACCGGAAACAGTAATTTTTGATCATTCCGGAACACTTCCTTCTTCTCTCGTTGTTTTATCCGGAACAATTAATTTTTGTTTATGTTTCCGGAACATTCTCTACCTCTCTCTTTATCCTTTCCGGAAGCAATAATTGGTGCATTTTTGCTTCCGGAATCCTTCCGGAACACTCCCTCCCACTCTCTTTGTCTTTTCCGGAAACAGTTTTGCTGTATTTTTGCTTCCGGAATCCTTCCGGAACACTCCCTCCCACTCTTTTTACCTTTCCAGAAACAGTAATTGCTGTATTTTTGTTTCCGGAATCCTTCCGGAACACTCCCTCCCACTCTCTTTGTCCCATCAAAACCATTAATTTTTGTTTATGTTTCCGGAACACTCTCTACCTCTCTTTGTCCTTGCCGGAAACAGTAATTGCTGTATTTTTGTTTCCGGAATCCTTCCGGAAAATTCCTCCCACTCTCTTTGTCCCATCCAAAACCATTAATTTTTGTTTATGTTTCCGGAACACTCTCTACCTCATTTTTTGTCCTTGCCGGAAACAGTAATTGCTGTATTTTTGTTTCCGGAATCCTTCCGGAAAACTCCCTCCCACTCTCTTTGTCCCATCCGGAACCATTTATGTTTTCTGAACACTCTCTCCCTCTCTTTTTGTCCTTGCCGGAAACAGTAATTGCTATATTTTTGTTTCCGGAATCCTTCCGGAAAACTCCCTCCCACTCTCTTTGTCCCATCCAAAACCATTAATTTTTGTTTATGTTTTCGGAACACTCTCTCCCTCTCTTTTTGTCATTGCCGGAAACAGTAATTGCTATATTTTTGTTTCCGGAATCCTTCCGGAAAATTCCTCCCACTCTCTTTGTCCCATCCAAAACCATTAATTTTTTTTATGTTTCCGGAACACTCTCTACCTCTCTTTTTGTCCTTGCCGGAAACAGTAATTGCTGTATTTTTGTTTCCGGAATCCTTCCGGAACACTCCCTCCCACTCTTTTTGCCTTTCCAGAAACAGTAATTGCTGTATTTTTGTTTCCGGAATTATTCCGGAACACTCCCTCCCACTCTCTTTGTCCTTTCCGGAAACAGTAATTGCTGTATTTTTGTTTCCGGAACACTCTCTACCTCTCTCTTTATCCTTTCCGGAAACAATAATTCCTGTATTTTTGTTTCCGAAACACTCCCTCCCTCCCTCTATCGTTGTTCTTTCCGGAAACAGTAATTTTTGATCATTCCGGAACACTTCCTTCTTCTCTCGTTGTCTTATCCGGAACAATTAATTTTTGTTTATGTTTCCGGAACATTCTCTACCTCTCTCTTTATCCTTTCCGGAAGCATTAATTGGTGCATTTTTGCTTCTGGAATCCTTCCGCAACACTCCCTCCCCTTTCTATTGTTCTTCCCGGAAACAGTAATTGCTGTATTTTGTTTCCGGAATCCTTCCGGAACACTCCCTCCCACTCTTTTGCCTTTCCAGAAACAGTAATTGCTGTATTTTTGTTTCCGGAATTCTTCCGGAACACTCCCTCCCACTCTCTTTTTTCCTTTCCGGAAACAGTAATTGCTGTATTTTTGCTTCCAGAATCCTTCCGGAACACTCCCTCCCCTTTCTCTTGTTCTTCCCGGAAACAGTAATTGCTGTATTTTGTTTCCGGAATCCTTCCGGAACACTCCCTTCTTCTCTCGTTGTCCCATCCGGAACCATTTATGTTTTCGGAACACTCTCTCCCTCTCTTTTTGTCCTTGGCAGAAACAGTAATTGCTGATTTTTGTTTCCGGAATCCTTCCGGAACACTTTCTCCCACTCTTTTTGCCTTTCCAGAAACAGTAATTGCTGTATTTTTGTTTCCGGAATCCTTCCGGAACACTCCCTTCTTCTCTCGTTGTCCCATCCGGAACCATTAATTTTTGTCTATGTTTCCGGAACACTCTCTACCTCTCTCTTATCCTTGCCGGAAACAGTAATTGCTGTATTTTTGTTTCCGGAATCCTTCCGGAACACTCCCTCAGCTTTCTCTTGTTCTTCCCGGAAACAGTAATTGCTGTATTTTGTTTCCGGAATCTTTCCGGAACACTCCCTTTTTCTCTCTTTGTCCCATCCGGAACCATTACTGACCCGAAGTGACGTCATGTCGTTGAATGGCAATCCGGCCCACCAATTTGCCGGGAAAAATTCTTTGTCACCCAAAAGCACGCCGTTCATTACGATGCCGTAGCTGTAATTGGTCAGTGCAATGATGAAGTCGGCGTAACGAGTGCCATTTTTTTTTGGCAGATACGCAGCCGGCATATTCTTCTCATCTGACTTAAAAGCAAAAATTTTGCCACAAATTTTGTATCAAAATGTTTTACCCCATTCATTTGGATAGTTCCATTTTGTCCACTCGACATTTTGAATGTCATCAGTGCGCTTTTGCCTGAAAATTCATCAAACTCCGATAATAAAAAAAACGCCAAAATATTGTAAGTGGGAATATCTTATAGGAGAGTCGGTTACATGCCAATCGAATCAAACAATGCCTAATTAACAAAAGAAAATTCATTTGGGTATTTTTTGAATTCCCACATTAAGGATTTTGAATGGACAAAACGTCGACATAGCCATAACGGGGGGACAATACACCGATTCAGAGAACACAGGACAAAGGCCGACTCGCGCAAAGTGGAAAGTTTTTTTGTATTGTCGCATTTTACCGAGTCGACGTTTTGTCGCATTTCTACTGCTTATGTCCATTTGTTTTTTTATGTTTAGTCAACATTTTGGCACCGTAATTACTTACCCGACAGAATCGCGAAGCTAATGCTATTATTCTTTGCATTCCCATCGATTAGCATTTGGATCCGGATCAGATGGTTAGCTTTCAGACTCAATGGCACTTCCTTGGTTGTGTTAACGATGCATTTTGCTTTTGGTCCTCCGATTCCGGTTGATGGCTCTTTCGGGTCATTTGGCATTCCATCGGTCGGGCGGATGAACTTTTTTTGGTTAAGAAAATTAGCATCTGATCGGCTTAATCAAAAAAAAAAACTGCTACCCAAGCTTCCATGGAACAGCCACAGGAGCGGTTGATGAACAGCTCCACTTCGTGGTCCATCCACGGCAGCATGTCCAGGCCCAAAGTCCAAAATCCGACGAAATCCTTCAGATGCGCACCCTTTGGTGCCAATTCAGTGAATGCTTTCAGTTTAGCTTTATCGTCAGCAATTTCAAAGGGTTCTCCTAAAAATTAAAAATCAAATTATTTCTTTTAAAATATAAGAAAATCACCTCCATCGACCGTCACATAGGCGGAAAAGTCATTTTCATTGCCAAAATGAATGAACAATTGGCGTTGGGCGTCAATTTCGAAGCTGAAGAAGCCTTTAATTCAAGATTCTCGGAGTTTTTACCTTTCCTCATCCCCAAGTCCGAGAAGCGATGTGCTCAGCTTGATGATGTTTTTGCCATTCGATTTCTCAGTGCGGACTTTGACGCCGTGCCATGAAATGTTCAATTTGCCGGCGCAGTAATTGCCCAAAGAATTCTGTAATTTTTTTTTTGAATATTCAAATTTGTCCAATGCTCCTCCAAACTGCATACATTGACGGCGTTGTCCACGTTGAACAGCTCGGCATTCACTGTCAAGCCATTCATGCTGTGCGCGTTGTCCAAGGTCCGGGTTGCCAGTGAGCCGAGATAGCAGATGATCAGGCTAAGCAATTTTTGAATTTTCGATTTTTTTAGAGCATTTTCGATCGAACCCATCGTCACATCTTCCGCCCGTTGGCGGGAGGCGAAATTCGATTCCGAACGTTTTCGATTCCTCGTGCGGAAAGCATTGGTCCAGCAGAGCGACGGGGATCGTGGAAATGTTCTTGCCAAGTCCGGTCAGTCGAGTCCTATTAAAAAATATGAAATTTGTAAAAAAATTGACAAAAATCCTTACGGTTTCGTTTCTTCTTGCGCTTGCGCGGCATAAAAAAGCATCCAAAAACAGAAAATAATCATAGCAAAATTTGTTTTAGCAACCATTTTTCTGTTAATTTTTGACTAAATGAATTAAATTTTCACAATCAATTCCTTTTGAATTTTTAAATTTTAAGTAAAAATGAATCGCTAAACGACTAAATCGGAGTGCTCAATCCGTCCAAATGACGAATTGGAAGAATGAATGAACGAATGGATGATTCCGTGTGGGGCAAACAAAATTGTCCACAGATTTATGGTAATTGGAATCACAAAAACGATATGTTCCCCCACCGAGGCCAATGGGGCCGGATGATCGATGATTCAACAATTATTATTTATATTATTTTAAATTATTTTATTATTAAGTGTAAATAAATGTTACGGTATTGTGATAAAGCTGTAACTACTTGTCAATCAATGGCGCGAAAGATGCTGTTCATTTTTAGAAAATTTTAATTTTTATAAAAGAAAGTTGAAAAACTTGGGGGTCCTTAATGACACCTAAATACCCTTATTTGTGATTTATACTTGAAGTTCTATCTATGTCCCACCAAAAGCCTAAAAAATTGCTGAGATGGCATCCATATTTGTTTTAAAAGGCTAATTTTATTTTTGTTTTTTGCAATTTCCGAAATCATAGTCCGGCTTGGGTTTCACCAATCCGAACTCGGGTGTAGCCACAATTCCGAGCCCTGGAGCTGATGACCTTTCTCGATTATACGGATTCCTGTTACTTTAGTCGGCAGTCACAAAATTAAGGTTGTAAAAACCCCTAAAAAATTTTCTAATTAAACCATTTGCATAAGACTTCTCTGCCGTTTCTATGCAAAAACTTACGCGGTGTCCGGACATTTCGCACATTGGACATTTTGCACACCGGGGGAAAAAGGACGTTTCGCACACTGGGGGGGGGGGGGGGAAGGACGTTTCGCACACTGGACATTTCGCACACTAGTGAAAAAACGGACGTTTCACACACTGAGGGAAAAAACAGACGTTTCGCACACTGAGAGAAAAAACGGACGTTTCGCACACCAGGGAAAAAAGGACGTTTCGCACACTGAGGGAAAAAACGGACGTTTCGCACACTGAGAGAAAAACGGACGTTTCGCACACTGAGATTAAACGGACGTTTCGCACACTGAGAGAAAAACGGACGTTTCGCACACTGAGAGAAAAAACGGACGTTTCGCACACTGGACATTTCAAATTTAATAAAAGCTTGCAAAGTATTTTATGTAGATAGATGGATAAATTTGAAACTAAGCCAAAGTTGAATTATTTGACTAAAATTGCTCCTAAAATTCAATTAGTAATGATCAAAACAAACTGAAAAAAACAGAATGCCAACTCATTTTGGCCAAGTTTTAGTGGTTCATAACTTTAGTCATATTGGTTTCCGGCACAAAATTTTTGCGGATTCTTACTCAGCTCGACGAGAGGAATCGATTGGTATCAAGGACCCCTACCGATTTGGTTCGTACTAGAGAAAGGACCGATCGAGATTCTCGATCGTAATCTCGGAAAATCTCGACGAGATTTTTTCGAGATTCTCGATCGAAATCTCGATCGAAAAAATTTGGCCTGACCGAGATTTTTCGAGATACGAGATTTTTTGAGATTCTCGATCGTAATCTCGATCGAAAAGTTTCGAGATTCGATCGAGATTCTCGATCGAAAAAGTACCGAGATTTACAATTTTGTTTAAATTTACTTTAAAGAAAATACCTCAAAATTACACATTTTAATTCAATTTTTCTTGTTAAAATTGTTCAAAAAAGGCAAAAAGTCAGATTATCCCAGAGGTCGGGTCGGATACAGGGATGGGCGGAAATTTATTTTTAAAAAACGGACAACGGAATTCCGCCCATCCCTGGTCGGATATGTACTTTTTTTAAAATTAACTTTTTTTATTATTATCTAATTTGCGGTTAAAAATTCCAAAGTGTAACTCATTTTTATCCAAATTTCTAAAATTTTAGAGCATAGTAAACTTTGTTAAAATCTTTAAAATTTTCTCGGGTCTCCTTTCCAGAAAAATTAAATTTCTTGAAGAAGGTTGGGCACTTGTTATTTTCCCCTTCCAGCACTGACGATAAGATTTGCAATAATGAATAATAAATTCACTTTGGAAATTGATAATCAAAAATTTTTTGAATCTCGAAAAATCTCGTGAGATTTTTCGAGATTCTCGATCGAACAAATTTTTTCGAGATTCGAGATTTTTCGAGATTCTCGATCGTAATCTCGATCGGTCCTCAAGTCCTATCTCTAGTTCGTACGCCATTTACTCAAATCAAATTTAATTGGTTTGGATTGGTGTCCCGACATTTTAGGGTCCGGATTGGTTTCCGGATTTGGGAACGGTTTGGTTTCAGGACATTTTTGGTCCGGATTGGTGTCCGGACATTTTAGGGTCCGGATTGGTTTCCGGACATTTTTGGCCGGTTTGGTTTCCTGACATTTCTGGGTCGGGTTTGGTTTCCGGACATTTTTGGCCGGTTTGGTTTCCTGACATTTCTGGGTCGGGTTTAGTTTCCGGACATTTTTGGCCGGTTTGGTTTCCTGACATTTCTGGGTCGGGTTTAGTTTCCGGACATTTTTGGCCGGTTTGGTTTTCTGACATTTTTAGGGCCAAAATCTTTATATATTTGCATAGAATTATTGTAAAATTTAAATGAAAATGTCTTTAATAAATTTATTGAAGTAATTTTTACATTTTTTAATGTGTTAAAATACTTCGAATTTCAATATCTGAGCGTAGAAAACTCAGCCATGTTCGACTTGGTCGAGCAACTCAGAATCCTTAGAAAACGATCTAATGCTTGGGTACTAGGGATGTTCGAGACTTGAAATTTACTGAAAAGACCGAGAAATGACCCCGAGTCTCGAAACCGAGTGCAAAAAAACCGATAAATTTCCCGACTAGAGAACCGAGAAATTTCGAATTTTTTTTTAAAATTCACTAAAAAAATTTGGATTTTAAGCTCCACAAATTCTCAATGTCGATTTTTAAGGGTGCATTTTCCGTTTTTACTGCTATTTTGTTAAGGAAATTACAAATACGATTTTTTGAAAATTCTGATTCACTTTTAGGGGGGGGGGGGGCGGTCGGCGGTGCCGATAGGCCAAGAAAATTTGAATGTTTTACTCAATTTGTTAAAAGATTTGCAACAAAATTTTAAAATTCGGAATTTTTTGAAGCTTTTTAGGAGTGATAAGGGGTCCGGCAGTGCCAACAGGCACCGCCGGGGAAAAAAATAAAAGTTTTAATGATTTTAATTAGGGCATAAGAATCAATAAAATCGAATAATTATTAAATTAAAAGAATAAAATACGGTTACACTCGGGGAGTAGAACCCGTATCTATTCTTAGATTTTGTTATTGATGGGTCCGACGGCGCCGACAGGCGCCGTCGGTAATTTTTAACGAAATGCTAACAAAATTACTTTAAAGCAATTTTAGAGGCAAATTTTTATGATTAGTTACAGTATTTATATCACCTATGAGGCTATGCATAGCAGAAATTTTTCTTCACATATTTTGGAGTGTTTCAGGACCAAAAATCCGGGCATTAAATGATCACAAATAGAACCAAGGTTTAATACGTTATGGCGGTATGGGAAATGTCGCGGAAATTTAGCGTTTCCTTTCTTAATCAATCAAATCGGCACAAGGCGCTCCATCGCCCAAAGGGACATCACTAAAAAGCGACAAAAATTATTATATTTAAATTCAAAAATTTGATACCCAAACAAAAGATAGTCGTCGATGAAATGGTCTCAACATCCGCGCCACTTTCAGCAGTTGAAGATGGCTCCGTCGATGGAGTCTCCTGCTCCGGCTCGGTAGTTGTCGTCGTGCTCATTGCAGACGTCGTAGTGGTGGGTGCCGTTGTAGTCAGTGCCGTTGTCGTCGTAGTGGTCGTCGTCGTTGTAGAGGCGCCAAAAGGCTATAAAAAATAGAATTTTTTTTGAAACTAGACCTAGACCCAAATTTCAAAGCAGTTACAAATAACATTTAAAGACCAAACTTTAGGGTTTTTGGTCTTTTTTTTAATTTAAAGGTTTTTTCAACTTTATTTTTGTTTTAATCGGGTCAAATCGCCTAGCAGGTCGGCGGTGCCGATAAGCGCCGCCGAGAATATTTTGAATTTTGACTTAATTTGTTAAGAGATTTGCAACAACAATTTAATTTTGCGACAATTTTTTGAAGCTTTTTTTTTAGGAATGGTAGAGGTCCAAAGAAATTTTTTAAAAGATTTTGATAGAATTTGTTAAAAAATTTGTCAGAATTTTTAAAATTACAGAATAAAAGGGTCCCCCTATGGAAGTGAATTCGTTGAAGCAAAAAAAAAAATACAAATCGAGGACTCGAACCTCAACAATCGAAAATTTAGGGACACAGTTTTACTGCCACATAAGTTTTGAAAACAGTAGGGAAAATTCAAATATATTACCCAATCAGGTTCAATTTTGACCCTGTTCTGTTCCAAAAAATAACCGGAACAGTCAAAATCTGTTCTGTTCCTGTTCCAAGAATTTTGAATCTGTTCTGTTCTAAAATCCTAAAATAGAACAGGAACAGAACAGAACAGGCCAAGCTGGAACAGCAAAACACTGGTATGTATATGAGTAGTCAAAAAATTTGTGCAATAAATCTGCGAAAAAAGGTACCAACCGGCGCATCCCTGGAGCAACAACGGAACTCATGGCCTGGATAACAACATTCGCCGCCCCGGAAGCCAGGATTGGGAATGCACCGGTAGAAGTCGCATTTCTTACAAATTGCCTTGATGATCGCTTTGTTGCAAAGTGGCGTTGATGTCGTCTTCACAAATAAAAGTTATTTTTTCAATTTAATTAAGTGAAATTGTAATTGTTAAACACGCTGATAATTCACCTACCGTAGGCTGTTTGGTTATCTGAAAAGATAAAATTATGTACAATAAAAAGTGACAAAAAATGCTTTTTCAAATAGATAGTCATAAAAGAATTAAGACAACATAAAAACATTGAACGCGTCGCGGACCGATCAAGATTCTCAATCGAAATCTCGGTCAAGACTTGTAATTTTCAGTGATCTCAAACGAATCATTATTGTTCAATTTTTTCCGGAATTTCCGAAATTTTCGATCGAAATTTCGATCGGGCCTCAAGTCTGGCCGCTAGTATATAGTAGAAAAAAGTTGAGCAATAAAAACTGCAAAAAAAAGCACCAGACGGTCCATGGAACAGCAACGGTACTCATTGTCTTCGGGACAGCAGCCGCTGTCCGAAAAGCCAACAGAGTTGGGCATGCACCGGTAGGAGTCACATTCCGTGCAGACGGCCTTGATGATTGACTTGTTCTGGCAAGTGTCCTGCAAATTTAATGATGTAATTGTTAAACACGTTGCTAATTAATTCACTTACCGTAGTCAGCTTAGCCGTCTAAAAAGACAAATGACGATACGGTAATTATTCAAGTGTTATAAAATAGCAAAAAAATTAGGGCTTTAGTTCAGTTTATGCGTCTAAAACTGACTTCAAACGTAGGTAACCGATTCATACCTTATTAAAGCCATTTAAAAGTTTTCAAAGAGCTGAAGCGTTAATCTAAAGCTTTTGATTGGACAACAATCAAAAACGTATGATACGAATTTAAAAATCCCCGAGTTTTGTAGTTTCTGGTCATAGCTTTTTTTTTGATATTTGTCCAATCGAAATTTTCAGCTTATAAACTAAAATAAAGCCAAAATTTAATAATGTAATTAGCGTAAAACATCCCGTAGTAGTGGGAGTTGTCGTCGTCGAAATCTAAAAATAAAATAACAGGACATATTTTGTTAGGTTGGATTATAAGCATAAATTTATTGTTCAAATTAGGGTTGAGCCCCGAGCCCTAAAATGGGAACGCCTCCGACATGGCCAACCCCGGCCTCCCCGACTTTCCTGCCCCGAGGGGCCGGGGCTCAACACTAGTGTTCAAATTTAGATGCTATCATATGGCCCGGATTTTGGGTGAAAAAAGAGTTTTTCTTTTTTTTATGGAAAGTATCAAATATGTATAAAAATCAGATAGGTGTTCAGAACACCTGAAAACCCAGAAAGTTGTTCCCCATTCAGTTTTACCGTAAATGCATAAAACATACCGTAGTGATCGTTGGAGTTGTACTCATTGGAGAACCCCCCTAAACGGTTAAATGGGTACTTTTCGGTTCTACGACAATTTAAACACATTTTCAGTGGCAATTTGGAAACACGAATATGATTTAGGTATTGATAAATTGATCGAATTTTTCATTATTAAACAAAAGTTGAGTAAACAAAAATTTTATGTTTTTTTTAGAAAAGTAAGGTTTTCTGTTATGATGGATGAACTGTAACCGGTTCAAAAATGTTATACATTGAAGAACAATCACATTTTTGCAATTAGAAAGTAGGGTTGGACAAAACCGGATATTCTGGAACCGGTATGGGACAATTTTGAATAAAAATTATCCGGTCTTGAACGACGGCAGCTAAATTATGCTTGATCCGGGACCGGTATCCGGGTGTTTTTGAGCTATCCGGTATCCGGGGGACACGGATAATATCCGGTTTTGTCCAACCCTATTAGAAAGAATCACCGGCTTTGTGACACAGCACGTGAACAAATAATGATCAGCGCAGCAGGCGCTGCCGTGGAACCCGGTAAAGGGGGAGCATGTGTAGAAGTCGCAGACCTTGCAAATTTCCAGGATCTTCGCCTTGTCATTGCAATATTTTTCCTCGGTGATTTCAAAGGGCGCCGACTAATTGTGAAAATGGTTAAATACTGTCAATTAGCGTACCGTAGGCTCCTTGGTTGCCTGAAAGTGAAAATGCACCCGGTTATTAGCGAAAATAGTTGTTAAAGTTGACAATAAATTGGTCTTAGTTTTAATTCTTGGCGTTTTTTATGCAAAAATTTAGTTTAAATTTAAACGGAATTGAGATTGGTACATTATTGAACTAAAAACAATCGCTTTAGAAGATTATTGTTTATAAGTTTTTAAAGTTGTACCAATAAAATTCGAGAATCTTTGTTTGTAAGGCTTAGGGGCTACATACCCGAATCCAGCCCGTGCCGAATACAGACCGGAGCAATAACTGTCTTTAAACTTAACCGATTCAGACTTTCTAAAAACCATTCGAAAGCTCACGAAGAGATGAAGCTATAGTTAAGCTAAAGTTTTTGCGATTAGACAAGTCTCAAAAAAGTTATGGCCAAAAAACTTTAAAAAAGTTTAGATTTTTTAATTTTTGGCCACAACTTTTTTTTGAGACCTGTATAGTTTAAAGACAGTTATTGCCCCGGTCTGTATTCGGAACGGTCTGGATTCAGATCGTACGCCCTCTCAGGTGGCAAATTGTGCCTACATTGGTGCAGCACTGAAATTCGTAGTGATTGTCACAACAGATGGTGTTCGTCTCATAACCGACAAAAACGCAGCTGCCATGCCCACACGAGACGCATTCATATTTCACCTTCTGCCCGCATTCCTCGTTCACCGGCTTTTCCAGGGGATAAATATATCCCTTAAGAAAACATTTCATGTTAAGTACAATAATTACTTTGAATTACGTCATTTTGCAAAAAGCAAAAAAAATTTCGGGGCTAATAACCGAGACCATTAATGAGTTTTGAAATAAACCCCAGGGCCAATTTTAGTTTCCAAATAGACAGTTCAGACTCAATTCCGTACATTAGGGCTGCTCCCCGAGGGGTGGTAAATCGGAGGTTGGGGTTCTTCGGGGGGCGCTAAATTTGAGGGTCGGGGATGAAGCCCAAAAATGTCGGGGGCACCGAGAGTTTGAGTTGGGGATTGGGCGCCGGGGCGATTGTCGGGGAAAAACGGAACTCAGTGGTAAATATAAATGAACGTAAAATCATAATCGAACACGAATCTCATCAATCATAAAAGCCGGTTCAAAAAGCTTTCATTTACATACAGGGTAAGGTTCGTCGTTGTAATGGCACTCAAATGTGTAGTTTGCTACACAACATGGACTGGCCGAAGTCCCCTCCTTCCGGGTGCATTTGCCACGACCACTTGAACAGAGCGTCTTCACTTCTTGGCACTCTTTGGCACGTTGCAATTGCGGAGGCAATTCCTGTTTGGATAAATTAGTGGTAAAATGCCCAAAAAATAAACACACAGGGAAGTAGAATTGTATTCCGAACATTTTAGGTTGGAATTGCGGGGTCTTAACAAAATGAGCAATGTTCTAATTTGTTGGACGTGACCAGGTCAAAAGGTGATCAAGGGGCAATTTACAAAATTCCAGGCCCATGTTACATGATCACGGGCATGCCCAAATGGCCTTGGTTTACGTGATCACATCCAACCCTGATCACGGGTCTAAAGCCAACCGATTGTACAACGCTCAGGCAGAAGATGATTAGGAGCAGGGGACGGATTTCTAAAAATGCAAATCGGGTATTGGACAAAAATGTGGGAAGCTGTTACTGGATTTGAGTTTGCCGACGAAAGCCGACATGGCAACTTCCAGCAAGCCAAACACGAGAAGCAAAGCGGTTGCAAGCGGCAAGTTGATGCCGAATCCGGATTTTGATGCCAATTGGGAGACGGTCATTGTGCCCGTTTCGGCATTGCCATCAGACGACGATTGGTCGGCGCTTTCGATGGCAATGGCGACATTTTTGAGCGAAGGAGAATGGGGGAGCACCAAGTTTCCGATTTCAGCTTTCAAGGCCACAATGATGAAGAGGAGAGTCAGGCAGGAAATGAGGAGGAAAAGCGGTCGGCACGGCATGCCGATCATTCCTGGAAACCCCGGAAAGTTAACCAATCGCATAAAAAGTCAAGTGTTCGAGTTCCAGAGTTGGAATAGGAATGCCCCCAAAAAACTTTTTTATTAAGGAAACTCGGGTTTTAGGACTCAAATTTCCAAATAAATGAGAATATAATTTTGATCCTTCAAATGATGGACGAAATGAATCATCCGGGACGGAGTGGACTGATCGGACTGCTATTCCCCAACCGACAATTTTGCTGTGTGAAAAATTCTCTTAATAGCGGCCACATCATCATATTGTTGTGAACAAATTCGATCATAGACATTTTTGGGTCCGGAATTCCGGTTTCCGGACCTTTTTTGCATCCGGTCATCTTGCTATAGTTCCCTAGTCTGTTTCTCTGTTCTGTCAAGGATTTCAGAACGAGACAGAAACAGACCAAAATTGACTGTTCTTATTTTTTTTAGATCAGAACTGAGTTTTAATACATTTGAATTTTTTCAACATTCTCAATAAGCTCAGTGGTAATAATGTCTGGCGTAAGTTAGAGTCCGGTAAAAATTCGGTCAAAAAAATAAACAGAAAACCAGAATTCTGGTCTTTTTTTAAAAAGCAGAAAAGAAAACAGAATCTGCTCGCCATAAAACCAGAAACAAAATTCTGGCGCCATTTTTAAAATCAGAAACCAGAGAAAATTCTGGTCGCCTTTTAAAATCAGAAAACAGACATAATTCTGGTCGTCTTTTAAAATCAAAAACCAGACATAATTCTGGTCGCCATTTTTAAAATCAGAAACCAGAGATAATTCCGGTTGCATTTTAAAATCAGAAAACAGACATAATTCTGGTCGCCTTTTAAAATCAGAAAACAGACATAATTCTGGTTGCCTTTTAAAATCAGATCCAGACTAATTCTGGTCGCCATTTTTAAAATTAGAAACCAGAGATAATTCTGGTCGCCTTTTAAAATCAGAAACCAGACATAATTCTGGTCGCCTTTTAAAATCAGAGACCAGAGATAATTCTGGTTGCCTTTTAAAATCAAAAACAGACATAATTCTGGTTGCCTTTTAAAATCAGATCCAGACTAATTCTGGTCGCCATTTTTAAAATTAGAAACCAGAGATAATTCTGGTCGCCTTTTAAAATCAGAAACCAGACATAATTCTGGTCGCCTTTTAAAATCAGAGACCAGAGATAATTCTGGTTGCCTTTTAAAATCAAAAACAGACATAATTCTGGTTGCCTTTTAAAATCAGAAAACAGACATAATTCTGGTCGCCTTTTAAAATCAGAAACCAGAGATAATTCTGGTTGCCTTTTAAAATCAAAAACAGACATAATTCTGGTTGCCTTTTAAAATCAGAGACCAGACATAATTCTGGTCGCCTTTTAAAATCAGAAACCATACATAATTCTGGTCGCCATGTTTAAAATCAGAAACCAGACATAATTCTGGTCGCCTTTTAAAATCAGAAACCATACATAATTCTGGTCGCCATGTTTAAAATCAGAAACCAGACTTAATTCTGGTCGCCATTTTTAAAATCAGAAACCAGAGATAATTCCGGTTGCCTTTTAAAATCAGAAAACAGACATAATTCTGGTCGCCATTTTTAAAATCAGAAAACAGACATAATTCTGGTTGCCTTTTAAAATCAGAAACCAGACTAATTCTGGTCGCCATTTTTAAAATTAGAAACCAGAGATAATTCTGGTCGCCTTTTAAAATCAGAAACCAGAGATAATTCTGGTTGCCTTTTAAAATCAGAAACCATACATAATTCTGGTCGCCATGTTTAAAATCAGAAAACAGACATAATTCTGGTCGCCTTTTAAAATCAGAAACCATACATAATTCTGGTCGCCATGTTTAAAATCAGAAACCAGACATAATTCTGGTCGCCATTTTTAAATCAGAAACCAGAGATAATTCTGGTCGCCTTTTAAAATCAGAAAACAGACATAATTCTGGTCGCCATGTTTAAAATCAGAAACCAGACATAATTCTGGTCACTATTTTTAAATCAGAAACCAGAGATAATTCTGGTCGCCATTTTTAAAATTAGAAACCAGAGATAATTCTGGTCGCCTTTTAAAATCAGAAACCATACATAATTCTGGTCGCCATGTTTAAAATCAGAAACCAGACATAATTCTGGTCGCCATTTTTAAATCAGAAACCAGACATAATTCTGGTCACTATTTTTAAATCAGAAACCAGAGATAATTCTGGTTGCCTTTTAAAATCAGAAAACTGACATAATTCTTGTTGCCTTTTAAAATCAGAAACCAGACATAATTCTGGTCGCCATTTTTAAATCAGAAACCAGAGATAATTCTGGTCGCCATTTTTAAAATTAGAAACCAGAGATAATTCTGGTCGCCTTTTAAAATCAGAAACCATACATAATTCTGGTCGCCATGTTTAAAATCAGAAACCATACATAATTCTGGTCGCCATTTTTAAATCAGAAACCAGACATAATTCTGGTCACTATTTTTAAATCAGAAACCAGAGATAATTCTGGTTGCCTTTTAAAATCAGAAAACTGACATAATTCTTGTTGCCTTTTAAAATCAGAAACCAGACATAATTCTGGTCGCCATTTTTAAATCAGAAACCAGAGATAATTCTGGTTGCCTTTTAAAATCAGAAAACAGACATAATTCTGGTCGCCTTTTAAAATCAGAAAACAGACATAATTCTGGTCGCCTTTTAAAATCAGAAAACAGACATAATTCTGGTTGCCTTTTAAAATCAGAAACCAGATATAATTCTGGTTGCCTTTTAAAATCAGAAAACAGACATAATTCTGGTCGCCTTTTAAAATCAGAAAACAGACATAATTCTGGTTGCCTTTTAAAATCAGAAACCAGAGATAATTCTGGTCGCCTTTTAAAATCAGAAACCAGACATAATTCTGGTTGCCTTTTAAAACCAGAAACCAGACATCATTCTGGTCGCCTTTTAAAATCAGAAACCAGACTAATTCTGGTCGCCATTTTTAAAATTAGAAACCAGAGATAATTCTGGTCGCCTTTTAAAATCAGAAACCAGAGATAATTCCGGTTGCCTTTTAAAATCAGAAACCATACATAATTCTGGTCGCCATGTTTAAAATCAGAAAACAGACATAATTCTGGTCGCCTTTTAAAATCAGAAACCATACATAATTCTGGTCGCCATGTTTAAAATCAGAAACCAGACATAATTCTGGTCGCCATTTTTAAATCAGAAACCAGAGATAATTCTGGTCGCCTTTTAAAATCAGAAAACAGACATAATTCTGGTCGCCATGTTTAAAATCAGAAACCAGACATAATTCTGGTCACTATTTTTAAATCAGAAACCAGAGATAATTCTGGTCGCCATTTTTAAAATTAGAAACCAGACATAATTCTGGTCACTATTTTTAAATCAGAAAACAGACATAATTCTGGTCGCCATGTTTAAAATCAGAAACCAGACATAATTCTGGTCACTATTTTTAAATCAGAAACCAGAGATAATTCTGGTCGCCTTTTAAAATCAGAAACCATACATAATTCTGGTCGCCATGTTTAAAATCAGAAACCAGACATAATTCTGGTCGCCATTTTTAAATCAGAAACCAGACATAATTCTGGTCACTATTTTTAAATCAGAAACCAGAGATAATTCTGGTTGCCTTTTAAAATCAGAAAACTGACATAATTCTTGTTGCCTTTTAAAATCAGAAACCAGACATAATTCTGGTCGCCATTTTTAAATCAGAAACCAGAGATAATTCTGGTCGCCATTTTTAAAATTAGAAACCAGAGATAATTCTGGTCGCCTTTTAAAATCAGAAACCATACATAATTCTGGTCGCATATTTAAAATCAGAAACCATACATAATTCTGGTCGCCATTTTTAAATCAGAAACCATACATAATTCTGGTCGCCATGTTTAAAATCAGAAACCAGACATAATTCTGGTCGCCATTTTTAAATCAGAAACCAGAGATAATTCTGGTCGCCTTTTAAAATCAGAAAACAGACATAATTCTGGTCGCCATGTTTAAAATCAGAAACCAGACATAATTCTGGTCGCCATTTTTAAATCAGAAACCAGAGATAATTCTGGTCGCCTTTTAAAATCAGAAAACAGACATAATTCTGGTCGCCATGTTTAAAATCAGAAACCAGACATAATTCTGGTCACTATTTTTAAATCAGAAACCAGAGATAATTCTGGTCGCCATTTTTAAAATTAGAAACCAGAGATAATTCTGGTCGCCTTTTAAAATCAGAAACCATACATAATTCTGGTCGCCATGTTTAAAATCAGAAACCAGACATAATTCTGGTCGCCATTTTTAAATCAGAAACCAGACATAATTCTGGTCACTATTTTTAAATCAGAAACCAGAGATAATTCTGGTTGCCTTTTAAAATCAGAAAACTGACATAATTCTTGTTGCCTTTTAAAATCAGAAACCAGACATAATTCTGGTCGCCATTTTTAAATCAGAAACCAGAGATAATTCTGGTCGCCATTTTTAAAATTAGAAACCAGAGATAATTCTGGTCGCCTTTTAAAATCAGAAACCATACATAATTCTGGTCGCCATGTTTAAAATCAGAAACCATACATAATTCTGGTCGCCATTTTTAAATCAGAAACCAGACATAATTCTGGTCACTATTTTTAAATCAGAAACCAGAGATAATTCTGGTTGCCTTTTAAAATCAGAAAACTGACATAATTCTTGTTGCCTTTTAAAATCAGAAACCAGACATAATTCTGGTCGCCATTTTTAAATCAGAAACCAGAGATAATTCTGGTTGCCTTTTAAAATCAGAAAACAGACATAATTCTGGTCGCCTTTTAAAATCAGAAAACAGACATAATTCTGGTCGCCTTTTAAAATCAGAAAACAGACATAATTCTGGTTGCCTTTTAAAATCAGAAACCAGATATAATTCTGGTTGCCTTTTAAAATCAGAAAACAGACATAATTCTGGTCGCCTTTTAAAATCAGAAAACAGACATAATTCTGGTTGCCTTTTAAAATCAGAAACCAGAGATAATTCTGGTCGCCTTTTAAAATCAGAAACCAGACATAATTCTGGTTGCCTTTTAAAACCAGAAACCAGACATCATTCTGTTTTAAAATCAGAAACCAGACATAATTCTGGTTAAAAATCTGCACGCCAATATCAACTTTTCCTAATTCAAATCTTTTTTGTTAATAATGTTTTTTCATTGTAAAAATTTTGCTTTACATATTTTGGAGTGTTTTAGGACCAACAATCCGGGCCTTATAGTTAGTGGGAAATGTCGGAATTATCGAGAAATTTAGCGTTTCTTTCTTAGTCAATCAAATCGGCAAAAGACGTTCCATCGCCCAAAGGGACATCACTAAAAAGCGACAAAAATTATTATATTTAAATCAAAAATTTGATACCCAAACAAAAGATAGTCGTCGATGAAATGGTCTCAACTCCAGAGTCATTTTCAGCAGTTGAAGATGGCTCCGTCGATAGGGTCTCCTGCTCCGTCTCGGTAGTTGACGTCGTACTCATTTCAGTCGTCGTAGTGGTGGTTTCCGTTGTTGTCGTAGTGACGTCCTGGAGCTAACAAATAAATGTTAAAAGAAATTTGTGTTAGAAAATTAGACCCAATTTCAAGGATAAGATAGAGAAGAATAGTGATTGTATAATAAGTCTAATGCCCAGTTCGAGTTCGAATAGAGCTCCCCACGGGGACTCTAGTTGAGGAAATACGGGTCGTCTTGTGAATGTGTTGGTTGCCGTATTTCCTCAAATAGAGTCCCCCCCCGGGGGCTCTCTCTATTAAGGAAATACGGTATGTCGTCTTGTAAATGTATGTTATTACAATCAATCAGTTGTTAATAATCAATCATCGCGCTTTACCGTAGTCGGCAGAATTGCCTAAAGCAGTGATCTTTATAGAAAATATTTGAAGTTGAGACCGACATTTTGAAAGATCCTGGATCTGGATACTGGAATTCGCAAAGGTCTTATTGGTCAAAAAATTACTATTTTCACATATTTGAGTTTTTGGGGGAAGGTTTTTGAAAATTTGGCGATTTGTCACTAAAAATTCAAATTTGCGGGTGAAATCCACCGAAATTCCTGCTGTTTGTTGCTCAGAAACACCATCTTTAGAGGTGTATTTTTAATCCAGAAAATCCAGCTCTGATCCAGATCCAGATCGGTCTCTAATTTAAAGTAATATCTAATAAAAAAATTTAAAATTTAAAAAAGATTGAATAATTTTGGAAACAAAAACGATTTTGGAAATTTTTGAATTTAAAGTAATTTAATTTTTAATATCATTCGCGCTTACCGTAGTCGGTTGAGTTGCCTAAATAAATGAAAAATGTGTAACTTATCAAAACACTGATTCCGCGAAACAGCAACGGAACTCTAGTGATCGGCCAGAAGGTTCGCTCGGTATTTTTCGGTAAAGTACCGAAGCCTGAGTACCGAAAAGTACCGAAAAAGCGGCGGTACTTTCCCGTACCGACCGAACACTAGTATGTATATGTAAATAGTCAAAAAATTGAGCAATAAATCTGCAAAAAAAAAGGCACTAACCGGCGCATCCCTGGAGCAGCAACGGAACTCATGGTCTGGGTAACAACATCCGCCGCCGTGGAAGCCAATATTGGGAATGCACCGGTAGACGTCACATTCCGTGCAGACGGCCTTGATGATCGCTTTGTTGCAAAGTGGCGTTGATGTCGTCTTCACAAATAAAAGTTATTTTGTTCAATTTAATTAAGTGAAATTGTTAAACACGCTGCTAATTCACTTACCGTAGGCTGTTTGGTTATCTGAAAAGTTAAAACTATATACATATATACCTAAGGGGCATTTGCAAATAAAAAGTGACAAAAAATGCCTTTTCAAAAAGGTAGTCAAAAAAGAATTGAGACAACGTAAAAACATTGAACGCGTCGCGGACCGATCAAGATTCTCGGTCGAAATCTCGGTCGAGATTCGTGATTTTCAGTGATCGAAAGAATCTCTATTGTTCAATTGTTTCCGAAATTATCGAGATTTTCGATCGAAATCTCGATCAGGCCTCAAGTCCGGGCTCTAGTATATAGTAGAAAAAAATTTGTGCAATAAAAACTGCAAAAAAAAGCACCAGACGGTCCATGGAACAGCAACGGTACTCATTGTCTTCGGGACAGCAGCCGCTGTCCGAAAAGCCAACAGAGTTGGGCATGCACCGGTAGGAGTCACATTCCGTGCAGACGGCCTTGATGATTGACTTGTTCTGGCAAGTGTCCTGCAAATTTAATGATGTAATTGTTAAACAGGTTGCTAATTAATTCACTTACCGCACTCAGCCTGATGGGTGTCTAAAAGAAAAAATGACCTTACAGTAATTAAATAAAACGGAAAAACTCTGGCTATAGCATTCAATGGCTTAGCACCAGTTAAAATTGATAACTTCAACCAATTAAGAGCTTTCGAAATGTCCAATCAAACTTTATGCGTCCAAAAGCTAAAGAAGTTATGACCAGAAACTTTGGCCATAACTCTTTTGATATTTTTCCAATCGCAAAGCATTAGCTTAAGCTCTTTGGGAGCTTCCGAATGACTTTAAGAATTTAATGAATCGGTTAAGTTTGAAGTCAGGTTTGGACACATAAACTGAAATAGAGCCAAAATTTAATAAATGTAATTAGCGTAAAACATCCCGTAGTTGTAGGAATTGTCGTCGTCGAAACCTAAAGAACAAAATATATTTTTGTTTGTTGGGCTATAAAAACATAGAATTTTTGTTAATCTAAATTAGAATTACCGTATTTTAAAATTTTGGTTACCAACAAATTACCTAAGTCAAAAAAATCAAAATTTTCTCGGTGGCGCCCATCGGCACCGCCAACCCCAATCACCCCAGAAGCAATGCAGAATTTCGTAAAAATTATACTTTTTTAAATTCTTTAACAAAGTGCAGTAAAAACATACCGTAGTAGTCATAGTAGTTGTACTCATCAAAGAAGCCCCCTAAAGGCAAAATGGTACTTATCGGTTCTGCGACCTCCAGCCCAAATTGCATTTAAACGCACTTCTAGAGGCAATTTGGGTTTAGCGTTTTTGGACCTCTTTCAATATTAGCAAAACCATGGGGGGCGGGAACAGTAGTAAAAATTTTGTAAAATGTTTTTGTTAAAAAGTTATATTGACGAATTTTTGTAAATATAACTTATTTTTATAAATATAAGGATCCCTTTTATGATTTTGCGCATATTGAAACGGTAACCGGTTCAAAAATGGTATAAATTGTAAAAAACAAAATCACATTATTACAATTAGAAAGAATCACCGGTTTTGCAGCACCACAGCACTTAAACGAATAATGATTAGCGCAGCAGGCGCCGCCGGCAAAGCCAGTCTGCGGGATGCATTCGAAGAAGTCGCAGACCTTGCAAATCTCCAAGATCTTCGCCTTGTCTTTGCAATATTTTTTCTCAGTGATTTCAAAGGGCGCCGACTAATTTGGAGAAAAAGTGCAAAATTAATTGGCTAATTACTGTCAATTAGCGTACCGTAGTCTGCTTGGTTGCCTAAAAGTGAAAATGCACCCGGTTATTAGCAAAAATAGCCGTTTAAGTTGAAAATAAAATGAATGGGTCACAATTTTGTTGCTCGTGGTTTTTATGCAAAATAAATTAAAGGATCAATTACTGTCAATTCGTGTACCGTAGGCGACTTGGTTGCCTGAAAATGAAAATGGTCCCGGTTATTAAAAAATTGTTGTTAAAGTTGAAAGAGTGAATGGGACAAATTCTCAATTTTATTTCTCGTTTTTAAATTTATAAAATTAAAAATAAATTGGTGCATTTCGGACCAAAAACATTCGCTTTAGAAGGTTGTTGAAATTTTTAAAATTACTTTTAACATTATTTAATCATTTTAATATTTAAAAAAACACGAGAATCGTGGCCTGATTTATTAAAAAACAAAATTATGAATTCACATTCACACTCCAGCAGAGCTGAGCGAACGGGATCGGGACTGAAATGTTGTTTTAAGACTCTTTTATATATAATGCCGGTTTTTGCCCGCCGGTATATTTCCTCCTCATAAAATCGCGATTTTTTAATACTCAATTCCGATTTTTTTTAAATCTCGATCCGCTCAACTCTCGGGAGGCAAATTGACTTTGCGTACATTGGGGCAGCATTGAAATTTGTAGAATTGCGGGCAACAGGCGCTGACGGGGTTATCCTTCTGATTACCGACAAAAACACATTTGGCATGGCCGCCACACGAGGCACACTCAACTTTCTCAAAGTCCAAGCAAAGCGTAAACACCGGCCTTTGCATCGGATAAACATAAAAAGAAAATACCGTATTACCTCTTTTAATTACCCATACCCCCACTCTCTAATAATTAAGGAGGTTGAAAAATAATTAGACTCTCTAATAATTACCCGGAATTTTTTCAAAAAAAGTTGGCTTTTAGTAAAAATCTTTAAAAAATGTCCCCGGCGGCGTCTATCGGCATCGCCGACCCCCTGCCTCCCCCCCCCCCCGGAAGACCTTGTACATATGTTGAAAAATTCGAAAATCGGCAAAATCCGGAGAAATTTTTTAACAATTATTTGCCCGATATTCGGATTTTTTCAGAAATCCGGGCTAAAGCTTGGTATTCGCCTGGCAAACAGCGCCCGGACGAAAAATAAAAATAAAAGCCTGTCCGGAAAGCCCGGCCGGCCCATTTTGGGGTGCCCGGAAAAAAGCCCGCGCGGTCCCAAGCCGATTCACCATAGAAGGGACCCTCAAGTCTATCAGATCCTCAATGTCAACTTTTTGGATGGATTTTGGGTCTAATGTAAATAGACGTTCTTCCTTAGCCCTTTTCAGTAGAGATTGGCTAAATAGATAGAGCTTTTTCTGGTGTTGCTGTTCCGAACCCTAGTAGGTTTGTTGGGGACACAGCACTCAAATGTGTAGTTCGCTACACAACATGGACTGGCCGAACTCCATTCCTTCAGGATGCATTTGCCATAACCACATGGACAGAGCGTCTTCACTTCTTGGCACTCTTTGGCACGTTGCAATTGCGGAGGCAATTCCTGTTTGGATAAATTAGTGGTAAAATGCCCAAAAAATAAACACACAGGGAAGTAGAATTGTATTCCGAACATTTTAGGTTGGAATTTTCGGGTCTTAACAAAATGACCAATGTTCTAATTTGTTGGACGTGATCAGGTCAAAAAATATGTGGTCAAGGGGCAATTTACAAAATCACAGGCCCGTGATACGTGATCACGGGCATGTCCAAATGGTCTTGATTTACGTGAATTTAACCCTGATCACGGCGGGTCTAAAGCCAACCGATTGCACAATGCTCAGGCAGCAAAAGATTAGGAGCAGAGGAAGGAATTCTAAAAATGCAAATTGGGATTGGACAAAAATGTGGGAAGCTGTTACTGGATTTGAGTTTGCCGACGGAAGCCGACATGGCAACTTCCAGCAAGCCAAACACGAGAAGCGAAGCGGTTAAGAGCCAAAAGTTGATGCCAAACCCGGATTCTGGGCGCAATTGGGGGACGGTCATTGTGCCCGTTTCGGCTTCACAAGCAGACGACGATTGGTCTGAGCTTTCGATGGGAATTGCGAAGTTTTTGAGCGATGGCGCATGGGGGCCATCCAAGTTTTCGATTTCGGCTTTTAAGGCCACAATGAAGAAGAGGAGGGACAGACAGAAAAGGAGGAGGAAAAGCGGGCGGCACGGCATGCCGATCATTCCTGGAAACCCCGGATAGTTAACCAGAAAATTGGTCAAAAGTCTAAAAAGTGTCCGAGTTTCAGAGTTGCTAAAGGATGACCCCCAAAAAACTTTTATTATAGAAAATTGGCCTTAGGACAAAATTTAGAAATAAATGAATAAATGGAATATAAATTTGATGCTTCAAATGAAACGGACAAAAATGAATCATCCGGGATAGAGTGGAGTGATCGGACTGGCTGTCACACCAACAAATCCCACAACCGCGTCCCAATAACATCATCATTAAACGTGTTTTTTTGCATCTGGTATTTCCCTGGTACAATTCTGTTCTGTTTCTGTTCTGTTATGATTTCAGAACAGAATTGACTGTTCTTGTTATTTTTGGAAAAATAAACTCTCGAACATCACTTTCTTTAAGGCAATGTTCCTAATCATCATCATATCTCAAACAGTGTTCTTTTTTTTGACATATCGTCAATTTTTGTGTTAAAACCAATCTGCCATATTTATATATTTATTTTCTGTTTTTATTTGTGCATATCGAACTTTTTTAAAATAAATTTTAAATTAAATGCAGAAATGTATTTACAAATAAAATTGTTTGGCGAATCGGACAAGAACTTTGCAAAAAAAAAAACAAGAAAATGCCTTTTTATGTTGGCATTATGTATTTATTATATAATAAGTTTGAATTTCGAGTTAGCCAAACACTGATCAGCAGGGATTGTACTTTTAGGTAAATACCTATTTTTTCTGCGAGTTTGGCACGCTGAGTTAAGCACGAAAAACACATTTTTAGCTCAGTCTGAGGCTCCTAGAATGGTCTTTATAATAACTATTTCTACCTATTTCGGCTTTTTTCTACCTATTACCTAGGTACCTATTTATCTACCTATTTCGACCTTTTTGTTACCTATTTTCAGGTTTTTGAATTTTTTTAATATAATTCTGCTGAAAATGCCAAACAAAAAAGGCCAAAATACGCACCAAAAATACCGAAAAATGGCAATTCCGGTAGTTTTAAGCGCCAGGTCAACTCATAACTCTGGCCATTTCGGCTCCAGCGCCATTTGGGCGCGGCCTTTTCAGCGCCGCATTTGTTTCCTTATTTTTTATGCGAGTTTTATGGATTTTTTTCGAAAATGACTAAAAGGCTATCGTTAAAATATGAATTATTTTTTAAAAACAGTCAGAAATCGATAAAAAATGCCAAAATATGCTCGAAACCCCAAAATATGCTTTTATTTATAATCGTTTTTTTTTGTTTGGTGTTTAAAAATTTTCAGTAAAAATTTTTTACTTACCTATTTTTGTACCTATTTCACGATTTTTGTACCTATTTAGTACCTATTTTGACATTTTTTCTCACCTATTTAGGCACTTACTTTCCAATTTTTCTTACCTAAAAGTACCATCCCTGCTGATCAGTAGCAGGCAAAGTCAAGTGGAGATCAGACTTGAGGACCGATTGAGATTTCAATCGTGAATTTCGAAACAGTACTAAGATCGCGTAGATCGAGATTTGAATTGAAGAATCTCGAAAAATCTCAATCAAGATTTACCAAGAATGAATCTCGATTGGTACGAACTTTAAAGTCAAGCCCGGTCCACTTCTCACACATATTGCACAATCACCCAAAACTAATTCGTCCAATAATTTCTGTGGTGTGTAAATGTCCCCTTTCATCGCCGCCGGCGCCCCTCCCTTCGTTTCCGATGTCCGGCGGCAAAAGTGTCATGATGAATTAGATGTGGAAGGTTTCCGGGGACAGCAGCTGAAGAGGGGGGACAAACTGCCGCTGAGTGGTCCGTCCATCCGTCCGATTCACTTTTCCCCTCGGGGGATGAATGGATTGGGTGGTGGTGGTGGTGGTGGTGGTGGTGGTGGTGGTGGTGGTGGTGGCTGACAGGTGAGGAGCAGAAGCAGCATCAAGGGGCACGAATGTGTCCGTCCCCACCCTCCCCCCCCCTCCCCCCCCCGTCCTTTCAATTGTCCCCGTAATTTGCTGCTGCTTTTCATCTGCAGATGGGCCATCACCCACCTGAGCACCCGTTAGAGGTGCAATGATCTGATCAGAGCAATCTGATCACCTTCGCAAAAAAACCTGAAATGCAAAGAATAGCTCTTTGATCATATAATGAGTGAGTGTGATGACCTTTCACACACCTAGCATCACAAAAAAAAAACCCCATTGAATCGATAAAGTTTTTTCTAGAGATTTACCGGACCGGACCTTTCCATGGCATGGGACGCGGGACAGCACGCGGGGGGGGGCACTTGTTCCAGCAAAAACCACGGGTTTTTAAAATAAATTTTGTTGAAAAATATTTATGGCTCCAATCAATCAAACAAATATTATTTATAGTAAAGTGTGTCGTGTCCACTATATTTGTCTCCCGGCCAGCCCTCTCCCATTCCAAAAATGGTGCTTTTTTGGGGGGGGGGGGAGGCTTAACCAAATTAACAGGGACAGAGACTTAGGCCCTGTGCAACAATGTCCGGGTTGGCCCCATGGGACTGATTTTGGTGGTGCTATCTGGAGGGCATTCCTTCACCCCCGCCAATCCGCCGTTCTATGCCCGGAAGGTCCAAAGAATAGGGAATTGGGGGGGGGGGGGAGTTTTACAATTTTAATTGGACTAAAGAAGCTCAGTTTGTTGTTTAATCGCACACAAATTTGCAAAATTTTCAAATTTTATTAGCCCCAAAAATGGTGCTTAATTTTCAGCAAGAAATTTAAACATTTTTTAATTATTGTAAAAATTTATTAATTTTTATTCAAAAAGTTCTTGTCGGGTTTTTTGGCTTTTTTGAAGCGTTTTAATTCTAATTAAAATGGCTCCCCTTTGTGTTCTTCTTTCCGCCCCACTCATTTCCCGTTCTGCCCAACCTCAGAAATTGAAATCGATCCCTCCCCCCCCCTCCGTTAAACCATCGCCGGGGGGGGGGGGGACATGTTGCAAATTATTATTATTCAATTTACATATGTTTGGAGGGGTGGGGGAGAGAAAAGCGAACTTTGATCGGACGAGAGTTTGTGTGTGTGTGACTGTTCCTTTTTATTCCATCCCGACACCCCCAAAATGTCGTGAGTCCCCCCGAGCGAAAAAGTTTTTTGAAATATTGACAATTTGTCGTTGCATAATTTTATTAATTTCATTTTTTGCCAAAAATTTTATTTCCATTTTTTTCAATTTGCATAAGCGCCATCCATCCGAGACAAACTAGCTTTGATCGGGGTGGGAATAAGGGTTAGCTAAACGTTTTGATGTATTTACGGATGACAGGATTAATGAATTTTGCCATTTGTTTGGGTACACGTAATTAAGGAAGATTTTGTTGATTTTTTTTCAAATTTCATCACTTTCACCCATTTTAAGAGATTTTGAAAATAAAACGGGATTTAACCCTTTATTTTTAATTTATAGAACCCTTTTTTGACATTTGCCGTATCCATCTCTGTTCGTCCGTCGGTTGGGCGGACCATTCATTCATTAATTCCCCCATATTTTTTATAAAAAAGTGTGTTTATTTTAATTTTTTATTAATTTTTATTGTTTATTTATTGCAAATCTGTAATGGCAAAGATGTAACCGGATGATCCGGACATTCTCGTGCCTAAAATCTTTGTAAACATTTAAAGAAAAGTAAAAATTTAATAGTTTTTGTAATTATTCATTGCAATAAATATTTTCAAAATTTTTGGACTTTTTGGACTTTTTTGGAACGTTATTTTGGTTTTTGGATTCCAGTCATTTTTAGGAGCCAACATTTCGGATTTCGGAGTTTTTTTTTTGTTCGTATTCGGTTACATCTCAAGGATACAAATTTTTAAATCCGAGTCCGGATTATCCGTGCCTTTTGTATCCGTCTCATTTTTCGGTAATCATATCCGTATCCATCCGTTATTCGGAATCCGCGGATACAGCGGATATATCCGGATAAGTTGGATTTTCATATCCGTATCCATCCATATCCGGATAATCCGCGGGTATCCGGATATGCGGATATCCTTGATTATGCCATCACCTCAAAAAGGTCAAAAATGTAGTCTCGACAGAAGAGAGTTTATGGAATTTTACAATTTTTAAATTTTCCGCGCGGCGATTAACAACAACAATAAAATCACACTGCACATCGGGCACACAAAAATTTGACCGGATGGGAGGGAGGGTGAACGTAATTGGCACACATTCTTTCGCCCCTTAACTTTCGTGCGTCTTGACCACAATTCAATTTATAAAACTGCTTTTTGCTTATTGTTCAATTTGTACCCCAAAAATTGTCGAGAGTTTTCGACCGACACACAGCGCCTCGCATTTCCCCTTCCCCCCCCCCCCCCCACCTCCGATGGGCGAGAATCTTTCGGGAATTTTATTAAATCAAAAAAATTTTCGGGTTAATTTACTCGCAAAGTGTTATTCAATTTACATACATGAATGAAAGTGCCGTCGTCCATCTCCGCGCCGCCACATCCGGCGGTTGGACGGACGAGAGCGAGCGAGCGAAGCACGCTAGGCGGCGAGAGTGACCATTCACATTATCCCGTCGAGAGTCTCGACCACCGACGAGGCAGGCGCACAGCGTTTTAAAGTGCGGGTTTTGTGGTGCGCGAAGGGGTGAGATGGAAATTGGCGCGGGCGATTTGCTGACCTTACCCATAACCCTCCGATCCATATACATATTCATCATTCAAGTCTTCTGCTGCTGCTGGTGCTGCTGCTGTCTGTACACACTGAACATCAGCAACCAACCTTTCTCCCCCCCCGTCCCCGCCCTCCACTTTCTGTCCCCCCCTTGCCCCCTGCCCCTCCGTTTGTGTGTTGTTGTTGTTCAACGATGAATATCGATGACAATAATTAACAGTAAAACACCGCCGGGTACAAGAAACCCGGGGGGTAGAGTTTTGCAGAAAATATGGGGGGGGGGGGGTTGGCACTTTTTGTTCAGAGCATATTGCCTTGGGCGTTTTTTTACGGGGGTAGGATGAAAGTAATCGTCGACTACCCGCTCGAGCAGTATTCAGTAACCAAAACCTAACCGTTAGTTTAACCCCAAAAATTTCGGTAACTGAAACTTAACCCCGGTGACCAAAACGGTATCGAAAAAATGTCGTCCGTTTTTCGATGTCGGTCCGGGGATGATGGACGAAAGGCGTGTGGTGATGGCGACTCAGAGTGTTCTGTTGATGAACATTAAACACAGAAACAAACAGAGCAAGAGCAGCAGCAGATGTACACACATGGCGACGACCCTAGCCCAGTCGTCGCCAGAGTCCATCATCTCCAAATCTACATATACTACTCCATCATTGTTGTGTGACTGTTTGTTTGCTTTCCCTTCCGGCGCAAATCCCTCTCTTTTTCAGAAGATTTGTTTGTTTGTGTGTGTGTGTGTGTGCGCGAATCGCAACAACATTAAGTCCGCCCGCGCGGCGGGCACTGTCCATTTTGTTCATTCATTTCCATATGCCCATTTATTTGTGCCTCTCCCCGCCTGCCCCCCCCGCATTCTCCCCGTTTTTATTCTTCCCCGACCCCCGTCCCCCGCCTTCTCCCCGTTTTTATTCTTTCCCCGCCCCTCCCCCGCACTTTTGTCTGAATGGATCGGCGCGGATCATCCGGTTCGGGGGGAAGGGAAAGCCGAATTTCCGTTGAATGACCACCAAAGTGCAGCCAATTAAAGTGCAATTTGTCGGTCCTCTGACCGATCAGATTTGTGCTGATTTTGTGCACTCAAATTTTGTCAAATTTCCAACTTTCGTTTTTATGAATTAAATTTTGCGGAAATATTGAATTTAAATTTTAAAATACCGGTGTTTTTCTCCTTTTTATGGAATGTGCTTTTTATTTCTTTTTATTTGATCATGATCATTGATCGGATTGAAAGTGGTCAAAATTTCAATACCCCGTCCCCGACTTTTAACCCCGAGAAACCCCGTCCCCGACTTTTTTAACCCCGATCCCCCGTCCCCGACTTTTCAATTTAACCAATTATGATAGATATTAAATTTTCTTGACTTCTTAAAAATTTATATAAATTTTTTGTTCTTTTGTAATTGAAACTTCACACTTTTCCGTTAAAAAACTGCTTCAATTCGCCCCCCCAAGGGACAATTGATCGGCTCTGCTTAGCTCGGACCGGACCGAGCTTCTCCCCGTCCATTGATTTGATCTGAGGGGGGGGGGGAGAACCATTCATTTTTCTTGGCAAAAAAGGGTCTGCCCTGCCGTTAACCCTTTTTTGTGTAACAATCGCATCACTCTCCCCTCCCCCCGAAGGGCTAACACACATAGCCGCAGCCGCCGCCTCCGACAGGTTAATGATGATGTGATATATATGTTGGCGAAGAGTCCATCATCGATCCTCTAACAATCGACGGCGGGGCCCCGGGGCTCTGCTGTTCCCAAATTGTCCAAGCACAGCGACCACTTTCCCCCCCCCCCCCCCCTCTCCCCCCCGAACCTCCGTCCATATTCATTTGTCCAATTTTTCCAAAATGCATTAAATTAGTCCACCAATTTAGAGTTTGTCCCACTCAGCTAACACAGAAAAAGCAGTTTTGGCTTCAGCGCCTTGATCCCTCCTCCCACTCACGCCTCGACATGATGACCCCTCCGGGCGATCCCCTATGCCAGAACAGACCGCGCCGCCAAAAGCGGTCGCCTCATTTGGGGGTAATGGAACATTTTCTAGGGCCGGGACAGTTTACAGCGGGAACAAAATGTTTGATGCTTTTTTGAATGGGAAGGCAACAAAGCCACATACATACCAAAAACGTAACCAACTCCCAAACAAAAAAAAAGTTCGGAATCCGGCATGCCGGGCCCAAAAATGTCCGGAATCCCTGCAAATTTCGAAATCTTAAAGAAATTTGACTTTTATAATTTCTAATCATTTTTCGCCCTAGGTAATCAGCCAATTTTTGTAAAATCCCGGATTTATTTGCCAAAAAGTCCGGAAATCCGGCATCCGGTTATATGCATGCCCCATGCCGATGTTTCCGTCCGAAAATTTCAAAAATGTGTCGCCCGTCCGTCTGGCCATATCAAAAAAACATATGTCCATCCCCATCATCATCTCAACCCCCCCCCCCCCCCCCCCGCCCGGTGCCCTTTCACATCATTTTATGGACGCAAAAAATGAATGAATGTTTATTATGCATACCGGCGGAGGCACCGGACGTTCCCATAACCGTAATCTTTGGCACCACCCGGGGGAGGGGGGGGTAGTTGAAAAAACTACAAAAACCAAAAATTTGTCGGCTTTTTTGCCGTCCGAAACCCAATTTTAGTGAGTTTACTTGACCCCCCCCCCCCTAAACCTCGGAAATTGTCGTATGTTAAATTAACCCGACAAATAATAAATATAAATTACTTTCTCACCCCAATTTGAATTATATAAAATATTTATTCTACATATCGATTGAGCGTTTCTTAATTACTTTCTCACCCTATTTATGTACTAATTTTTTACATTATATCAAATAATCCATTCCCCCACATTCATTCTTTGCATCCGAATTTTTTTTCTTAATAAAACGTATTAATTTGGCGGCGACCTTCCCCCCCTCCCCCCCAGTGTGCCCCCTCCGTCCGTGTCCATTTGCATTTTTATTCATTGATCTAGCTTTTTAATGATCTGCTCTGCTCCTACAACTCTGATCAAAATGTCAGCAGCAGCAGTAGGAGATCGTGTGCTCAATTTTTTTTTATGAAAAATTTGGAATTCTGAAACATTCAAGGGTTGGCACAAAATTTGCGTTTGCACATTTTGTCGATTATGCTTATTTTTCGAATTTTAAGTGTTTTTTTTTCATAGAGAAATATTTAAATAATCCTATTTCTGGTCTGATCAAAGCCTCCTTCTGATTATGGTTTACGCTTTTACCATTTGAAATCAATTCACAGAACTTCAGCAGAGGGGTGCTACACCAAAATTTTTTGTCGATTTTTTGACCAAATTTTGAAATATCCCCCCCCCCCGCATTGCGACTTATTAATTTGGTGATGACCTTCTTCCCCCTCTCTTCGGTCCGCTTCCGTCCGTCTGCCCCATCTCCTCCTCTGCTCTGCTCCACATTCTCAAGCAGTACACTTCGTCACAAAATTAAAATCCCCCCCCCCTCAATAATTTGTTTCATGAAAAAAATGAATGATCGCCAGCCAGTAATCGGCAACGAAATTGAGACACGGACCGATGGGGCGGGGATGATTGGGGGCAATATAATGAATGAATGGGAAAAAGGCCAAAGATTCTCGAGCAAAAAAAAAAAGGGCCGCACCCATTCCATGCAACTCTCGACACCTCCCCCCCCCCCCCGGGGGGGTTATCGGACGCTGAATTGCCCAAACGGGAGCCCCAAAGCACACGCTCAGCAAAAGTGGAGCAATCAAATAAAAAAAGATAATAAAAAATGGGACAAAACCAATTAAAAAACGAACTCGAAGCTTCCGATCAGTATCAGTAGTAATGGCCATTTGGACGACACGATTATTATAAAATAATATTTTATGCCCCTTTGGTCGGCTCCCGCATCAATCAGACCATTTTAAAATTCAAAGCCTTAACAATCAAAACTAATCATGCATGACACTTCCTGATCAGATCGAGTATTCAGATGATCAGGGAATCCGTGGACCTCAGATCATAATCAGATCACCCCAACTACGCCTTCCCCCCCCCCCCCAGAATTAATTATTTTGACACTTGAATGCGAATTCATCGATTTTTGTCAATTAATGTAACACATAAATTACAGCTTCCCCCCCCCCCCAATTAACAGACAAAAATTAAAAAAGGATTTTTTCCATGTTATTTTGTGACGTCTGATGAGCGAATTGTTTATCCCCCATTCATGTCATTATTCTCTGTTTTTGCTTGTCAAAACCAATCTATCGTTTTCTTCCATTTTTCTTCTAGACTTGTCAAAAGCATCTTCCTTTTCATTTAAAATCCGGCCACGACTTTCGGCTTCGATCCAGTTTCTTGAATAACCGGGTTTTGACTGGGATTAACCGGGTTTTGACTGGGATTAACCGGGTTTTGACTGGGATTAACCGGGTTTTGACTGGGATTAACCGGGTTTTGACTGGGATTAACCGAGTTTTGACTGGGATTAACCGGGGTTTGACTGGGATTAACCGGGTTTTGACTGGGATTAACCGGGTTTTGACTGGGATTAACCGGGTTTTGACTGGGATTAACCGGGTTTTGACTGGGATTAACCGGGTTTTGACTGGGATTAACCGGGTTTTGACTGGGATTAACCGGGTTTTGACTGGGATTAACCGGGTTTTGACTGGGATTAACCGAGGTTTTGACTGGGATTAACCGGGTTTTGACTGGGATTAACCGGGTTTTGACTGGGATTAACCGGGTTTTGACTGGGATTAACCGGGTTTTGACTGGGATTAACCGGGTTTTGACTGGGATTAACCGGGTTTTGACTGGGATTAACCGGGTTTTGACTGGGATTAACCGGGTTTTGACTGGGATTAACCGGGTTTTGACTGGGATTAACCGGGTTTTGACTGGGATTAACCGGGTTTTGACTGGGATTAACCGGGTTTTGACTGGGATTAACCGGGTTTTGACTGGGATTAACCGGGTTTTGACTGGGATTAACCGGGTTTTGACTGGGATTAACCGGGTTTTGACTGGGATTAACCGGGTTTTGACTGGGATTAACCGGGTTTTGACTGGGATTAACCGGGTTTTGACTGGGATTAACCGGGTTTTGACTGGGATTAACCGGGTTTTGACTGGGATTAACCGGGTTTTGACTGGGATTAACCGGGTTTTGACTGGGATTAACCGGGTTTTGACTGGGATTAACCGGGTTTTGACTGGGATTAACCGGGTTTTGACTGGGATTAACCGGGTTTTGACTGGGATTAACCGGGTTTTGACTGGGATTAACCGAGTTTTGACTGGGATTAACCGGGGTTTGACCAGGTTGACCGGGTTTGGCTCTTAAAAAGACCAAATTTTTGTTCTCGAATGAGGGATATAAGCCGCTGGCCCAACTCTAATCCACTAGTAGTACAATTTCATCAAAAGCCCGAACATCATTTCCCCTCTCTTCTGCTGTCGTCTGCAGCAGATGACAATGGCGGGCTGGCTGCTCTTAGAAAGAAGGACGGGGGGGGGCGGCGGTCTCTCATTGAAAAGTTGCAAAATTTCCTCCGCCTGAATAAATCATAAAAAATGTGTTTCAATCCGTCCCCATTCATTCCATTCCATTCATTTTGCCCCCATATGTGCGCCGCCGGCGACCAATTCAATTCATTCATTTTTTGGGGGTGGGGGGCTCCGATCTTCGCCCATTCTCCCCAATTGAGAGTGGCTCCAAAACGCCGCACAAAAGGCACTCAATCTAAACCAAAAATCAAACAAAAAAAATATACTATTTGGGACAATGACGTTTTCCCACATATTTTTGTTGTCGTCCGTTTGTCCCATCTACCCCTTTATGTCGTCCGTTTGTCCTATCTATTCCTTTATGTCGTCCGTTTGTCCCATCTACCCCTTTATGTCGTCCGTTTGTCCCATCTATTCCTTTATGTCGTCCGTTTGTCCTATCTATTCCTTTATGTCGTCCGTTTGTCCCATCTACCCCTTTATGTCGTCCGTTTGTCCCATCTACCCCTTTATGTCGTCCGTTTGTCCCATCTACCCCTTTATGTCGTCCGTTTGTCCCATCTACCCCTTTATGTCGTCCGTTTGTCCCATCTACCCCTTTATGTCGTCCGTTTGTCCCATCTACCCCTTTATGTCGTCCGTTTGTCCCATCTACCCCTTTATGTCGTCCGTTTGTCCCATCTACCCCTTTATGTCGTCCGTTTGTCCCATCTACCCCTTTATGTCGTCCGTTTGTCCCATCTACCCCTTTATGTCGTCCGTTTGTCCCATCTACCCCTTTATGTCGTCCGTTTGTCCCATCTACCCCTTTATGTCGTCCGTTTGTCCCATCTACCCCTTTATGTCGTCCGTTTGTCCCATCTACCCCTTTATGTCGTCCGTTTGTCCCATCTACCCCTTTATGTCGTCCGTTTGTCCCATCTACCCCTTTATGTCGTCCGTTTGTCCCATCTACCCCTTTATGTCGTTCTGTTTTGTAACCATTTTTGTCGTCAATTTGTACTTGTACATCAGGGATGTAACCGGATTCCGGAAATCTTTGGCTCCGGATTGCTTTTCCCCGACGGCGCCTATCGGTGCAGTTTAAACTCTCGCATTTCTAAAAGCTTCAAAATTTCTGTATTTTTAAAATTGTGGGCTTGCGAATCTCTTAATAAAATGAGTCAACATATTTCCTCGGCACCGCCGCCGACATCCCCTTGCCCCCTAAAAGTAAAAAAAGCAGAGTTCGCAAAAAAAAAAATGTATTTTAAATTTGAATTTTGGATGAGATTTGTTAAGAAAAATGGTCCAAAAACTGTGCATCGCGTAAGGGCGAAAAAATGATCAAAAAAAAAAATAAGAAAAAATCAAATTTTTGAGATTTAGAAATTTTACGGATTCCCGGTTTCCGAACATTTTTTTATGATCCGGAATTCCGGTTTCCCGTTCCCGACTTTTTTTGGCGTCCGGTTACATTCCTGTTGTACACCCCTTTATGTCCGTTCCTTGGTGTTGGTCTTTTGTCCAACAATTTTTGTCGTCCATTTGTCTTCTTTTTGTGTCAGCCTTTTGTCTATCCGTCTCCATTCCCACTACTGAACGCGTAAAAGTTTTTTGCTTTGTTTCCCCACAAATTTGGCGGGGGCGAGGGGAATATGACCTCGGGCGGCGGCCCGGACGAAAGGGCCATTCATTCACTTCACTTCAATGAGAGAGAATGGAATAATGATGACCTTTAATTATTCACTAAATGAAAAGGGGGTCAACCACAATTTTTGATAGAGTTCAGTCCATTTATTAATTATCCTTTTTTTTTTGTTTGCCAAATTTTTTGTCAGAATTTACATATTTATGAAGATGATTTTAATTTTGTAAATTGTTTCTGCAATATTTTTTTTAACAAAGAAAATGTTTAACAAAATTTTGGAAATTATTTGTTTTTGCAACAATTTTTGTTTTGCTATTTTTAGCCTCGTATCGATGAGAAAGAAGCTCAAGGCCAGTGCATATTAGGCCAAATTTGTTGTGTTTGTAAAGCTTTTCATTCAGTGAGTTTTTCAAGCTGTACTATTAAAGCACTTTTACCAAAATAAAACAAAAACAAATTTAAAAACAATTAAATTTTTTTCAATTTACCCCGTCCAATTTTGAATTTTTCACTTCGCGCGCCCGACATGTTGCGCAGGCCGTTGTTCCGGAAAAGCCGAATTCCGGTCTTAAAAATGTCCGGAATTCCGGAACCCGGGGGGCATATCCCTGCCGGCGTTGTACACTTTTATTCATTTACAAAAAATTTACATATCGTTGAAGCTCAGCTTACAGCTCTTCAACACAATCATTTTTTTCTCCCTCCCTTTCCTCTCATCCGTATTAACTTAAGAGCCGCCCCCCCCCCCCCCCTCCGGGGCCACCTTCCGTCGTCGTCGTCGTCGTCGTCGTTCGTTTTGTGTCCCCCCTCCCCCCTCAGGGCGTCCCAATGGTTCCGCACCCGGTCCACCTCCACCGGCGCCACAACATCTGGACACGGCGGACAAGGACCCCCCCCCCCCCCCCCCACCCCCCGGGGGGACGGTCCCACCCACGCCCTTCCACCATTTCACCGTCCCCCCCCCGTCCGTCCGTCCGTCCACAACGGTCGGCGGCTAATAATGCAACGGGTGGGATGGACATTTTGTCCCCCTTCCCCCACCGTCGCTACTGCAAAGTGTATTGTGTGGTATCATCTCCTTTTTTTGCCCGACCAGACCCAATTTTACCCGCCCCGCACAAAGCCGCTCAAGTGCTTTTCATAAAGCGTTTGTTTCTTTAAAAAAAAGTTGGTTTTTTTGTAAAAAAAATGACCCACCTGTTTTTTTTAGGCCCGATCAATTCTCGGCATGAACAGCTCCAAAAGCTCGGTTTTGTCTTTTAAATTTGTCCCTTTCCTTTCCAAGCCTATGATTTTTATGGTTGGAATGATGATCAAAAACCTTCAGGTTCGATCAATTCTCGACATGAACAGCTCCAAAAGCTCTGTTTTGTCCTTTAAATGTGTCCCTTTTTCCAAGCCTATGAATTTTATGGTTTTAGAATAGTGATCAAAAACCTTCAGGTTCGATTAATTCTCGACCGAACATCTCCAAAAGCTCGGTTTTGTCCTTTAAATGTGCCCCTTTTTCATGCTTTTGATTTTTTGTGGTTTTAAATGATGATCAAAAACATAAGTCCGATTAATTCTCGACCGAACATCTCCAAAAGCTTGGTTTTGTCCTTTAAATGTGCCCCTTTTTCATGCTTTTGATTTTTTGTGGTTTTGAAAATGATCAAAAACCTTTAAGTCCGATTAATTCTCGACCTGAACATCTCCAAAAGCTCGGATTCATCATTTTCTCTTTTCTTAAGCATTTGTTGCCATAATATTTCAACAACAAAGCATATTGGCACCGTCAGCAGAAGTTGTGCAGCCTGTATAATATACCTCTAATTGCAATGACGTCATTTGCGGGACCTGCTCCGTGTACGTCTTGACGAGGTCGTTCATTCTTTGATGGAGTTTTTTGAATTTTTAAATTCAAAAAGACCAAAACCAATTAATTGAAAAGTAGAAATCGTGCTTTTGATCATTCGAGATTCTCGGTGAGCCTAATTAGAGAAAATTTGCAAAATGTTTTTGAGTCTTTTTGAACTGATTGAGAGGATTTTGTCGAGAGTCGGCTCATAAAATATACATACGATGAGGGAATATGACTAATTGTGGGTCGAGAATCGAGAATGAGGAAGAGGGGGGGGGGGGGGGGCTGTAGAACACCCTTTCATTCTCATAGAGGGAAAAGGGAAAGGTAGCGATCGGGGGGGGGGAGGGGGGGGGGGTGGTCGGTCCTTCACCCCCCCCCCCCCGCATTATTTGCCATTTTCATTCCCACAGCCCCTCACCCCCCCCCCCCCCCCCCCTCCCGACCCCCTCGTGTTTCTTCCGTTGCCTCCTCCAATACTTCCTGCTCCCACCCCCCCCCCCCCCCAATCCCCCGCTCTCTTGAATGAACAAAAAACTTTCAATCTCTGTTCCTCCCCCCCCCCCCCGCCCTTCCCCGAAAAAAAATTTTGACACTACACACCTCCTCTCTTTTCTTTGAGAAATTTTAATTTAAATTCCAAGACCCCTTTACGGATAAAAACAGGTTAAGCATTCTCCCTACGAAAATTTTACAAATTCATTAAGCTCCAACTTCCCCGGCCCCCTCCCTCTTCCAATGCAAAAAAAATACTTAAATTTCATAGTGTGACAAAATTTTACAAGCTTTAATTATCTAATCGCTTAGCATCCGCTAACTTATAACTTCCATCACTTAAGCAAAATTTTTGAATGCTACCAATTGCGCTCGATTTAATTGAATTTTTGAAAAAATTCTAATACACCAAACAGTAGCAAAAATGCCTAAAAAACTATGCTTTTTAATTAGGTAATTTACACTCCATTCATGGGTAAGAAAAAGCATTACTCAGTCTCTGCTGATCAAAAAATGTTACTTTCTTTCTCTGCCCTCACAATCGCTTCAACAACAGTTCCCCAAACTTTGTTCAGGTGGACGAAAATGCATCCGGACGGAACTGCTGCCGATCGTCATGAGGGAGACAGAAGCGGTGGCGATGACGCGGCGGCAGCGGCTTCGAGGCCGGGGCCAAGCACCTCCCCGCTGCTGCTGGTCACTGAAGCTGCTGAGTGCTCAAACACCGTCAGAACCAGCACTTGCAGCAGTAACAGCAACAGCAGCAGCAACAGCAACAACAGAAGTTCAAGGAGTACACGGACGGCAAATGGCCATCTGTACAGCTCGCTGCCGCTGAAGAACAGCCCCAACAAAAGTGTGAAATTTTGATTAATGAACCCCAAAATTTCCAAAATTGCGTAAATCAAAATTTTCGTTCGATGAACTGCTGTTAAACAATTTATTAAATTGCTAGCCGAGATCGAAACGACTATTTTAAATGCCAAAAAAGTTGAAAAAAAAAACCAATTTCCGCATTCTGTAAATTTTTGGGACGGGCTTTGGGGGGGGGGGAAGGTTGGTCACATTGCCAAAAATTGACAAATACATATAAAAATATTTGTGTGTGTTTGTCAGGGGTAACCGGATGCCGGATTTCCGGACATTTTTTAAAACCCGAATATTTTGGTTTTTTTTAGGCATCCGGTTGGGGTTAAGAACGATCTTATAAAATATTAAAAAGCATAAATTCTGTTTATGAAAAAGAGTTAAAATTTGACAAATAATCAAGATTTGGCATCTTTAAAAGGTTATCCATCGATCAGTTTTAGAAATTTGAAAAACTATTTTATTAAATTTAAATAAATATATTTGTGGAAAAAAGTAAATAAAAAATTTAATTAGTATTTCGAAAATTTAAATTAATTGACGAAATACAAATGTAAATTTTAATTCAAATGAAGCATTTTGACAAAATTTCAACTTTAAAATTTCAGAATTTTGCTCCTTTACGCATATAAAGCTTTACAAAATTGAAATAAACAAAAATGACTAAATTAAACAAATGTAGAGGCAAGAATTGACTAATTTTGTTCAAACAATGCTCAGATTGTCGCCTTTTAAAAAGCGGTCCATTCACTCCGCCGCCGTCGACGACGCCGCAGGCGCTGCCGCCACAAATTCGCCGCGTCCTCCTCCACTGTAATGTCAACGACAGAAAAAGGGCGGCGGTGGCGGTGGCATCATCATCGTCGTGTTCATCATCATCATCATCATCATCAGCGGTCGATGAGTCGGCGGCGGACCAGCAACGACGAGGTCGGGGACGACGACAGCCGCCGTCTTCGTCCTTTTTTGGGCAAGAATCCCGGCGGCGACAAACGAAGGTGGGGGGAACTGCAGAGAAAAGCCAAATAAATGCCATCGAATGAAGCTCCCTCCCTCCCCCCCCCCGGCGTTAAAATGTTAAAATTTTAATTCTGTCGAATTTCGGAATATGTCAGCTTATCAGTGAACAGAAAAGTGTCCGGGATGGGACTTTTTTTGGGGACCAAACTTCCGCCAGGGTTCAACCGGGACCGGGAACATCTCGGATTTGCATCTTAAAACCGACTTTTTTTAAAATTGGCATTTTTGGCCTATTGGATAATGAATTGATCTGAGGAAGGCATTAAATCCAAATTGGCATTTTTTTGGCATATTGGATGAATTGAATTGATCTGAGGAAGGCATTTAAACCCAAATTGGCATTTTTTGGCATATTGTATAATTTTGAATTGATCTGAGGAAGGCATTTAAATCCAAATTGGCATTTTTTGGCATATTGGATGATCATTGAATAGGAGCATTTTTAAATCCGTCGTGATCGGACCCCAGGAAAACTTGGGCTTGAAATTGGACCAGTTTCAATGTGTTAAGCGATCAACAACTGATCAGCATGTTCGGCGACGGCTGTTGTTGATCACCTCAGTGATCTCATGTGCATCTCTTCTGCTCTTCACTCTTATCACCTCTTTGATCTTTATCCGCCGCCGACCCTTTGATGACGTCACCCGCACGGATCTCAACGACGAATTGGGCGGCAATGATCAACAGTTGATCAGAAAGCTGCGCGGGGCTTATTCAGGTGATCAAATTGAGACGGTGCTTGGCTTAGATCCGGGATTGATCAAATTTGGATAAAATTGATCAGGACATTTATTGGGATTTGGGGGGCAATAAATAAAATATGATTAGAAGGAAACCAAAGACTTTTTTTGCTAAACTGATCGAATAGCAGTTGATCATCCTCAAGCTCTGTCAGTTGTTTTTTATTCACTGATCGATTGTTGATCGATCACTCACTGTCTTCATCTGTCATTTTAGGCAAAAATTTTATTCCAGAAATTTTTTACTCAACTGATCGATGGCTGTTGATCAGTGTTGAGTGATCATTCACCTCCCTCCCCTCCCACTGGACGTGTTGAGAATGTGATGGTGAAAATGTTGCGATTTTTCCCCTCTCGCCCGTCATCGTCACATTCATTGTTTGTGTTACGCTTTTTCTCCCCCCCCCCCCTCCACCCTCGCTGAATTGGTGAAAAAAGTTTGGCCAAGTGCCCACATCGAACACTTTGCAATTTTTTTGGTGATTGATTGACTGACTGGCAGTGTCGGGGGTTGGCCAATTGACTTTTGGACAAATTAACGAGCAAATAATAGGGGGGAGGGGGGAGACAAAAGTATGGGCGCCATGTCCGAATGTCCGCCGGTCAAATGGCCGGGCCAGACACCAACAATGCACGATTATGGCGGCCCTTGAGAGTGGGGGCGGCAATTTGGCCACGGATTAGAGACACCCCAGGCCCGGGTCCTTGAGTTGGGGCTGAGTCGGGAATTTGGCCACGGATTAGAGGACCCCAGGCCCGGGTCCTTGAGTTGGGGCTGAGTCGGGATTTGGCCACGGATTAGAGACACCCCAGGCTCGGGTCCTTGAGTTGGGGCTGAGTCGGGAATTTGGCCACGGATCAGAGACACCCAAGGCCCGTGTCCTTGAGTGGGGCTGAGTCGGGATTTGGCCACGGATTAGACACCCCCCTGGCCCGGGTCCTTGAGTTGGGGCTGAGTCGAGAATTTGGCCACGGATTAGAGGCACCCCAGGCCCGGGTCCTTGAGTCGGGCTGAGTCGAGAATTTGGCCACGGATTAGAGGCACCCCAGGCCCGGGTCCTTGAGTCGGGCTGAGTCGGGATTTGGCCACGGATTAGAGACACCCCAGGCCCGGGTCCTTGAGTGGGGCTGAGTCGGGATTTGGCCACGGATTAGAGGCACCTCAGGCCCGTGTCCTTGAGTAGGGCTGAGTCGAGAATTTGGCCACGGATTAGAGGCACCCCAGGCCCGGGTCCTTGAGTCGGGCTGAGTCGGGATTTGGCCACGGATTAGAGACACCCCAGGCCCGGGTCCTTGAGTGGGGCTGAGTCGGGATTTGGCCACGGATTAGAGACACCCCAGGCCCGTGTCCTTGAGTAGGGCTGAGTCGAGAATTTGGCCACGGATTAGAGGCAACCCAGGCCCGGGTCCTTGAGTGGGGCTGAGTCGGGATTTGGCCACGGATTAGAGGCACCTCAGGCCCGTGTCCTTGAGTAGGGCTGAGTCGAGAATTTGGCCACGGATTAGAGGCACCCCAGGCCCGGGTCCTTGAGTCGGGCTGAGTCGGGATTTGGCCACGGATTAGAGACACCCCAGGCCCGGGTCCTTGAGTGGGGCTGAGTCGGGATTTGGCCACGGATTAGAGGCACCTCAGGCCCGTGTCCTTGAGTAGGGCTGAGTCGAGAATTTGGCCACGGATTAGAGGCACCCCAGGCCCGGGTCCTTGAGTCGGGCTGAGTCGGGATTTGGCCACGGATTAGAGACACCCCAGGCCCGGGTCCTTGAGTGGGGCTGAGTCGGGATTTGGCCACGGATTAGAGACACCCCAGGCCCGTGTCCTTGAGTAGGGCTGAGTCGAGAATTTGGCCACGGATTAGAGGCAACCCAGGCCCGGGTCCTTGAGTGGGGCTGAGTCGGGATTTGGCCACGGATTAGAGGCACCTCAGGCCCGTGTCCTTGAGTAGGGCTGAGTCGAGAATTTGGCCACGGATTAGAGGCACCCCAGGCCCGGGTCCTTGAATCGGGCTGAGTCGGGATTTGGCCACGGATTAGAGACACCCCAGGCCCGGGTCCTTGAGTGGGGCTGAGTCGGGATTTGGCCACGGATTAGAGGCACCTCAGGCCCGTGTCCTTGAGTAGGGCTGAGTCGAGAATTTGGCCACGGATTAGAGGCACCCCAGGCCCGGGTCCTTGAGTCGGGCTGAGTCGGGATTTGGCCACGGATTAGAGACACCCCAGGCCCGGGTCCTTGAGTGGGGCTGAGTCGGGATTTGGCCACGGATTAGAGACACCCCAGGCCCGTGTCCTTGAGTAGGGCTGAGTCGAGAATTTGGCCACGGATTAGAGACACCCCAGGCCCGGGTCCTTGAGTCGGGCTGAGTCGGGATTTGGCCACGGATTAGAGACACCCCAGGCCCGGGTCCTTGAGTGGGGCTGAGTCGGGATTTGGCCACGGATTAGAGACACCCCAGGCCCGTGTCCTTGAGTAGGGCTGAGTCGAGAATTTGGCCACGGATTAGACACCCCCCCCCCCCTCCGGGCGCCCATTCCCACGCCAAAATGTACAAAAATGGGACGGACGGAACAAACAAGTGGTCCCTAAAAATGATACGAGCAAAAAGTGATGGACAAAAAGCTGATTAAAAATTTGGAGAAAAAGTACAGAGATTTTATAAATGGAGCATTGACTAAAAAACGTGAAATAGGGGCATCTAATGGGGGCTTAACCCATAAAAAGTGCCAAAATATGGACTAAAAAATGTGCAACAGGCCAAATCAAGTCAATTTATGCAATATTTATCTGATTTCTGCTCGCAATTGTAAATGTAATATTTTTCACATGTTTTTGAAATTTTATAAACATCAAAAATAAAAATTTCTTGTAAAATATCGATTTAGGCGTACATTTTTAGTTGAGATATTCTTTAAGGGTACATTTTTCGTTTTTATTGCATTTTTTAAAGAAAATTTTCAGAAAAATGCTTAAAATTTTTGAATTTCTTCAAGAAAAAATTGCTGAAATATTGATTAAAACCTGAAAATTCCGAGCTCTATTGATTAGCGTTGGATTAAATGGATTTGACCAAGAAGGCCCGGGTCATGTGATCTGATCCCTGATTTGGTGTCATAATACACAGGTCTGTAAAGCAGTCAGGTACAAAATTGTTGTGTTTACAACTTGCTCTGGATAGGGCCAGAGATGTAATCGGCACCCAAAAAAATTCCAGAATTCCGTAAAAATGTCCGGAAACCGGACCCGGTAATCCGGTTACATCCCTAGTAGGGGCCAATTGAGTCTGAGCAGTTTAACATTGAGTTCTCAACTGGCCGGGCACGGTCCGAGAAAGTTGAGCGCCGGGACGATTCAGCGCCGGGATGGTGCAGCGCCGTTGGGCAATAACTTTGTTCACCTTTAACAAAATCAGAAGTGCTTGGGTGTCATACGAAAGCTTGTAGGCTCTAAATACGTTAGGGTTAGAAGATAAACGATCGGATAAAACTCTTTAAAAAAATTATGTGATTAAAATGCAACAAAAATTTTTCTTTAATTTAGAAATGAGTCCGTACAGCTCCGAAAACGCGCAAATTTGGTTGCTGAACACGCACGAATTTCGCCGACAACGACGGCAGCAACGACACGACACGCACGGTGAAGCGAACGACCAATTTTTGTTCGGTTTGGCCCGGAATTGTGGCCAATTCTGCACGGTCAGACTGAAGCACGGGGTCGTCGGCAAGAGCGGCGGCGGTGGTGGTGGTCAACTGCAGCACATGGAAAGTCTCCGAATTCGACTGGAGCGGCGGCGCCGCCAATGGACGAGCGGCGACCACGACGATGGCAGTGGGGCGAGGAGACGAAGAAGGTCGGCCACCACCATCGAGAGTCGAGAGCTTTACTATTAGCATCAGATCGAGAAAAATCTGAGGTTTTTGGTTTCGATACTTAAAACACCGATTATTTTTTGACTTAATCTAAAAGGGGCAGGTTCAAAACTCACCCACACCATAATTCTCCTTCCCCTCCCCCCCCCCTCTCACTCTTATCACTTCGATTCACTATTTTTGTTTTGGCAGGATTTTCTGAAGGCCCCCCTGGCAATCAATATGTGTAGTGTCCCTACCCAAATGAATAATATTTATGGATTCAGCATTTCAACAACACTCCAAAACTCCCTCCGGGGACTCTATCCCACAATACTTTAAATTCCGATTATTTTTCGACTCGATACTCAAAACCATGGTTATTTTTCGACTCGATACTCAAAAGATCGGCCTTTTTTCGACTCAATACCCAAAAATCCTTTCTTTTTCTGTCAACCTAACGCTTGATCAGAAAATTTTGCGTATTTTTTTAAGCCCAAATCAGCAGCAAAATGTTGACGATTTTCGCCCCATCGTGCAAACAATGGAATTTGACAACCAAACAATGTTTCGGCACTCGCACGTTTCGCCCAAATGCTTCTACACCGCCCGTGTGGCTGAACATTTGGAACAAAGTGTTGTCAACTTGTGCGATCGGAATGGCGGATTGGTAAAAAAATGTTTTTTTTATTGATTTAAAAAATTGATCATCGCTGATCTGCTTGCTGCTGGTCAAGATGTGCGCTTCAGACAATTTCACTGATTCAAAAAGTGATTGGTTTGATTGATCTGACTGATCACTGCGCAAAAGCCGCTGCTTTCGATCATTTCAGATCAAGTGATGGGTTTTGGTCATTGACCTCTAAAAATGAATGACGTAATCTGAGATTTAAATAGAGGATGGACAGGACCGGACAGGATTTTCCAAGACTCCTGATCAGGTTGAAGCAACATGATCAGGATATCCTGAAAATCAGGATGTCGATCCTGGTAAATCCTGGTCATTTTTAAAATCCTAATTAGGTATGATCTTGGATTTTTAAAAATCCAGGCTCCAGATTTTATATCTCAATCAGCATTAAGCTCCAAAAAATGATTGCTTTTGAATCCGATCACTTTTTGAAATTAAAACAACTTTTGATCAGTTTTTGACCCAAAAATATGAATTCTGATCTGTCACTGATCATTAAAATTGAAGGGCAAATCTTTTTGATCAGAGATTATTGTAAATGATTTAAAATTGTTTGCCTCTTAGTTTGGCACTTTGGCATTGGTGGAGGGTGCTTTTGTGATAGAGCCGTTGGTGGACATTGAGCAGGAGGAGGAGATGGTCAACGGAATAAGCGGCGAACAGCTTCAAAATGTTGGGGTGCGCAAACGGAAGCGCCATTTGACTGCCGAGTTTGCCTCCGACCTGCGCGCACATCTCGTCTACCGTCTGCAGCCGCACCATTTTGAAGTGCCAAATGTTTTTTCAGCAAATTTTGATCAGATTAAAATTTCAGGACGATTTTCACAAACGCACGGCAACAGCTGCAGCAGCAACAACAGAAGCCGAGGAGACGAAGCAGGGCACTGAACATCACCAGAAGTTAAAAGCATCAACGTCAACCGTTGATGATCAGGGCGTTCGATCAGCAAAATCAGTGCCACCGTGGCCAAATCGTCCACCACCGTTGCTGACAGCCGATGCTGATCATGAGAATGGCACGTCCGTGCCGCACCAACGCCTTCTTCTGCAACGTTCGACGCGTTCCGCCAACTCGTGGGAACATTTTGTGGAGGTGCTGGTGGTGGCCGACTACAAAATGTTGCTGTACCATCAACACAATTTGGAGAACTACGTGCTCACACTGTTTTCTACCGTGTCCTCCATCTACCGACACTCGTCCCTTGGCGCAGCGATCAGTAAAAAATGATTTGATCAATTCAAAAAATCAATAATGCCGCAAAAAAAAATTTAAAAATCCATGACGAGTTGCCAAAAAAATGGAAAAACAAAATTGAAGTGCAAAGCATTAAACATTTGTTGTGCTGCTCGAAATTCACGAATGTTTTCCCGATGTCGAGGGCCAGGGATGTAACCGGTTTCTGGATTTTTGGACATTTTTGGGTTTGGAAGTTCAATTCCTATGCCAAAAAATCCTAAATTAAATCCAGAAATTTACAAAACTGGCAGATTTTTCATAGTATTTGGATCAGTTTTGCATCGCGGAAAGGCGAAAAACTGATCAAAAAAATTAGAAAACATCACATTTTTAAGATTTTAAAATTTTCCGGATTTCCGCGCATCTTTGGGTCCTGATTCTGGACCTTTTTTGGCATCCGACTACACATCCCTAGTCTGGACTCACGAAAAATGGCAGTATTTTTTATCACACCATCAAATCCCGGGGTTCCGGTCCCGATGCGCGATTTATGGGAAATCACTGGTAATTAGGGTTCAGCCCCGACCCCTCGTGGGCGGAAAAAGTCGGGGTCGGAGTTTTCGTCCCCGACCAAAAATCTCTGAGTGCGGGGTTTTTCCCAGCAACCCCGTAAATTTCAAAAAAGCGGGGTCGGAGACGAAATCCCCGACTAAAAAGAGTCCGGGGTTCGGGGACGGGGCTGAACTTTATTACTCGAGAAGCCCGCCTCGTTAATAAATCCCGGTTTTTAGGTCCCAATTCCCCCCAATTTCCGTTCCCGAATACCGGGCTATAATTCCCGCCGAGATAGAGCAGCACAAAAAAAAATGCTTATTGTTGTCCTTGTCCCCCCCCCCCATTCACTGTTCTTTTTCCCCCTTTTCTGATGTGATTGTCGTCCGATTGGTTGTGCTGAAGCACGAACGTGCGGGCCCTGACGTGTCCAACCGGGCGCAGGAGACGCTGCAACAGTTTTGCCAATGGCAACACATGCTCAACGATCGTAACGACGACGCGGTGAACCATCACGGTACGTGCGGGGTTGGCACTGCCGCGAGTCGGCACGTCCTGATCAAATTTGAAACGCGGTGCCATAATGACCTGCTGATCATTGCCTGGGCTTGGTGGTCTCATACCGAATCGAAAAACTGTGAAGTTGTTCCGATTTCGGTTAGATTTCAGTTAATCAAAAAACTAGACCCAGGTTTTTTGGAGTGTGTGATACAGAACAAAAATGTCCAGGACGCAAAGTCCGAGGCCACAAAGTTCAGGACACAAATATCCAGGGCACAAATATCCAGGGCAAAATATCCAGGTCACAAATATCTAGGGCACTAATGTCCAGTGCACAAATGTCCAAATAATTTTTGGAAAATTGGGCCTCAGACATAATGCCCCTAATTGTTGTTAATTGTATACAAAAACAACAAGCGCAGATGTGGCAATTCTGTTGACACGGCACGACATTTGCCGTGCCACCAACAAATGCGACACACTGGGGCTTGCCGAACTGGGCACAATGTGTGACGGGCGCAAGAGTTGTGCCATCATTGAGGACAACGGCCTGTCAGCCGCGTTCACCATCGCGCACGAGCTTGGCCACGTGTTCAACATACCGCATGACGACGAGCGGAAGTGTGCCGAGTTCATGCCGCTCAACAAACACAGTCAGTCAGTGGTGGCTGCCAGCAATATTGCCAATGCTTAAGGGGAGGGCAATTGATTGATCAGATCGATCGCGGAGACGATCCCTTGATCACTTTGAGAAAGGATCTCGGCGAGTTGATCTCGCCGGTTTTGGCATTCCTAAAAGCTCAATAATGCCTAGCGAATCAATAATCGTTGTTATTAACATTTTTGTGTCATCAATTTAAAACTTTTTTTGAAGGTCCATTTGTGCCAATCTTTTCAATTTGATGAAGCAATTTATTCAAAATTTATTGAGGAGACGGGGAACGGGGACGGTGGCAAGCCTGGATTTGATCAGATCACAGAGGAACAAAACATGATCAAAAATTCCACCAAAAGGTTACCACATCATGGCACCCACGCTGGAGTACAACACCAACCCGTGGTCCTGGTCGTCCTGTTCGTCGGCCATGCTTTTGCGCTTTCTTGACCACCAGAGGGCACAGACGCAATGCCTTTTTGACAAGCCAACGGAGCGCCGATATTATGAAAAAATGTTCGAAACGCCGGCACCGGGCGCAGTGTTTGTTTTTTTGATTTTTGTTTATCAAACAAACTGATCAGGCTTCTCAAATGCTTCATGATCAGAGTTATCCTCATAAAACACAATTAATCTCAGATCTAAAATCCTTGATCCCTTCTTAAATTTGCATTAATCAGTCATTTGGCCAAAAATGATCAAGATTACAACTAATCAAGATTGATCAGCTTACAAGCCCCTCGTTATCAGTCATTAACCACTAAACATTGAGCAGAGCTTCCCGTAATACAAATCCAGTGAAACTGATCAGACACCAATCAGATCACAACTTTGTTCCCGTTTAAAATGATTGATTTGAAAATGATCAGAGCTTTGTACCAATCGTTTTTGTGATTTTTCTGTTCTCCAAAATTGATCAGATAAAGACACAAATATTTTTTTTTACAGTTACACCGTTAGCCAACAGTGCAAGTTTGTGTTCGGAGCAGCTGCCGAAATTTGTCCGTACATGCCGACTTGTCGTCGATTGTGGTGCTCCGTGTCATACGGTTACCAAATGGGTTGTCGAACACAGGTGGAAGTTTGTTAGAAAAAAACTTGGCAATTAAAATTTAAAAAAAAAAAAAAATTTTTTAAACACTGAAATATTTTAAAGTTTTGTTTTTTTAAATAAATGTTTATTTTAAATAGATACCTACCTATTTAAATTTTAAAACAAAAAATAAATATACCTAAATAATTTTAAATTATATTTGGAAAAATTATTTACTATTTTAATAATTAAAATTAAATTAATTATTACAAAAAATAAATATACCTAATTAATTTTAAATAATTATTTGTAAAAATTATTTACATAATAGAAAAGAACATTATTTAATTGATACGAATTTGAATTTAATTTATTTTAATAATTAAAATTGAATTATTTATTACAACCATTTAATTTCCAGCATATGCCTTGGGCCGACGCGACGCCCTGCGGGGACAATATGTGGTGCCATCGGGGACAATGTGTCGGCATGTCACCAATGCAACGGCAACCCGTTGACGGAGGATGGGGCGAATGGAGGCCATGGCGAGAGTGTTCACGCACATGCGGAGGAGGTTTTGATCAGTAGGCTCCGGGATTTGAGTGTTTTGATCAAAAATGATCCAACCAAACTGATCATATCAGTGGGGCCCAATCATTTGGACGTTTGCGTGCCAGGATGAGATTTTAATTGAACTTGATCAAAAATGCTCTGGTACTAAACGGATCTGATCAGTCAGACCTGGACCAAATCGCTCCTCCTCGTGTGGAGTCAACTGCTCTTAAATTGCCCAGGGATAGAAACCTGTGTCTTGAAACTGATCAGATCACTAAGCACATATCATTTTGTGTCGGAATCATTCTCTTTGAGTAAGTGATCTGATCTCGACGAGGATTCATTATCAAATGTTCACATTTTAAGGTGTCCAAAAGGCATTCCGGGATTGCGACTCGCCACGACCCGAGAATGGCGGCAAATATTGTGTTGGACAGCGGGAGCGTTATCGGCCATGCAATGTTCAGGTCAATAATATTTCGTACCGATAAAGAGAGGAGATATTCTTGGCACATTTTGAGCATAGTGAAACGGCATTTAAGGAATTCCGCACATCCGCTGATCGCTGCATATTTTAGAAAAGCTCATGCGTGATCTGGACGCCCCAAAATTTTTGCCTTTTTTTCTTTACAAAATTCAACTTCTGTTAGAGCTTGAATCGCGCGGGTCCCGAGTTCAGCAGGTCCCGGCGCCACGGGATTCGGCTTTCAAAAATGCCCAGGATTTGGGACCTAAAAAATTTTTGGATTTGCTTTGATAGTTTACAAAAAAAATGCCGTTATCAACTGAAATGTTCAGGACTGTCCCTGGGACATGCCCGGTTTTCGCGAGCTTCAATGCACCGAATTTGACGGCACCGACATTGGCATTCACGGGGTGCCTAAAGAGATGAAATGGGTGCCAAAGTACACCGGTGTGGCGGACAACGAGCGGTGCCGGCTCTACTGTCGCGGGACTGACTCAGCAGCGTTCTATCTGTTGAAGGACAAGGTTGCGGATGGCACGCCATGTGATCGAAACGGAGATGACATTTGCATTGATGGCACGTGCCACAAGGTGGTGGGGGGAGGGGGGGCAAGTTTGGTAGCGGTTTCTGAAATATTATTTGGTGTGAACTAGTACTGAATTTAACCGAAACAGAAACTTTTGGTCAACCGAAACTAGGCTTCCTACGTAAACCGGCATTTTTGGTCCGGTCTCCGATGCCGCACCCAACGGTTTGTACACCGTCGGTTGACCGTCCCTGATCGAGATTGCTCCCCCGTCGGTTTTCTCCCGATCGAGATCGGTTCCCTAATGGTTTGTCCCCCGATCGAGATTGGGTCACCGACGGTTTGATCGAGATTGCTCCCCCGTCGGTTTTCTTCCGATCGAGATCGGATCCCTAATGGGTTGTCCCCCGATCGAGATTGGCGATGGTTTGCCCGTCCTCGATCGAGATTGGTCTCCCGAGAATTCCCGATCGAGATTGCTCCCCCGTCGGTTTTCTCCCTATCGAGATCGGTTCCCTAATGGTTTGTCCCCCGATCGAGATTGGGTCACCGACGGTTTGCCCGTCCCCGATCGAGGTTTTCTCCCGATCGAGATCGATTCCCTAATGGGTTGTCCCCCGATCGAGATTGGGTCACCGACGGTTTGCCCGTCCCCGATCGAGATTGGTCTCCCGACAATTCCCGATCGAGATTGCTCCCCCGTCGGTTTTCTCCCTATCGAGATCGGTTCCCTAATGGTTTGTCCCCCGATCGAGATTGGGTCACCGACGGTTTGCCCGTCCCCGATCGAGGGTTTTCTCCCGATCGAGATCGGATCCCTAATGGGTTGTCCCCCGATCGAGATTGGGTCACCGATGGTTTGCCCGTCCCCGATCGAGGGTTTTCTCCCGATCGAGATCGGATCCCTAATGGGTTGTCCCCCGATCGAGATTGGGTCACCGACGGTTTGCCCGTCCCCGATCGAGGGTTTTCTCCCGATCGAGATCGGATCCCTAATGGGTTGTCCCCCGATCGAGATTGGGTCACCGACGGTTTGCCCGTCCCCGATCGAGATTGGTCTCCCGACAATTCCCGATCGAGATTGCTCCCCCGTCGGTTTTCTCCCTATCGAGATCGGTTCCCTAATGGTTTGTCCCCCGATCGAGATTGGGTCACCGACGGTTTGCCCGTCCCCGATCGAGGGTTTTCTCCCGATCGAGATCGGATCCCTAATGGGTTGTCCCCCGATCGAGATTGGGTCACCGACGGTTTGCCCGTCCCCGATCGAGATTGGTCTCCCGACAATTCCCGATCGAGATTGCTCCCCCGTCGGTTTTCTCCCTATCGAGATCGGTTCCCTAATGGTTTGTCCCCCGATCGAGATTGGGTCACCGACGGTTTGCCCGTCCCCGATCGAGGGTTTTCTCCCGATCGAGATCGGATCCCTAATGGGTTGTCCCCCGATCGAGATTGGGTCACCGATGGTTTGCCCGTCCCCGATCGAGATTGGTCTCCCGACAATTCCCGATCGAGATTGCTCCCCCGTCGGTTTTCTCCCTATCGAGATCGGTTCCCTAATGGTTTGTCCCCCGATCGAGATTGGGTCACCGACGGTTTGCCCGTCCCCGATCGAGGGTTTTCTCCCGATCGAGATCGGATCCCTAATGGGTTGTCCCCCGATCGAGATTGGGTCACCGACGGTTTGCCCGTCCCCGATCGAGGGTTTTCTTCCGATCGAGATCGGATCCCTAATGGGTTGTCCCCCGATCGAGATTGGGTCACCGACGGTTTGCCCGTCCCCAATTGAGATTGGTCTCCCGACAATTCCCGATCAAGATTGCTCCCCCGAGGGTTTTGCCCCCGCTCCACTACCTCTCCCCTCCCCGCTCGAAATCATTCCCCGACGATTTTTTTCCTCTTCGGGATCGGAGCTCCGATCCACGACATTCTCGCCTCCGAAACCTAAGACGAAAAATGCCAAAATTTAATTTTTCAATTCTACCCTTCTACAAAGGCCGGCTGCGACCATCGACTTGGCTCGGAGATGAAGCGCGACGTTTGCGGCGTTTGTGGTGGCAATGGGAGCAGTTGTCGCGCGGTGAACGGCCTGTACAATGAGCGGAGCACATTTGGGTACAACGAAGTGCTGCGAATACCGGCGGGTAAGCCTTTTTATCATGATTTTACTCCTTATTGTATCTGATCAGGGATGGAAAATGTACTGCTCGAGAGTCTCGGAATCGTCCAAAAAATTTTGTTTTTCCGGGTCATGCATGATACTCGCTTGAACCAATCGCACGAACCGACAAAACCCCTGATTCAGAAATATACTTCGTTTTGGATTCCGACCGATCTAAATTCGGAATTTCAGACCCAATATTTATTGGATTCCGGTCAATGTATTCAGAAATATTTTGATTTGGATTCCGATCTATCTAAATTCGGAATTTCAGACCCAATATTTATTGGATTCCGGTCAATGTATTCAGAAATATTTTGATTTGGATTCCGATCTATCTAAATTCGGAATTTCAGGCCCAATATTTATTGGATTCCGGTCAATGTATTCAGAAATATTTTGATTTGGATTCCGATCGATCTAAATTCGGAATTTCAGACCCAATATTTATTGGATTCCGATCAATGTATTCAGAAATATACTTTGAATTGGATTCCGATCGATCTAAATTCGGAATTTCAGACCCAATATTTATTGGATTCCGATCAATGTATTCAGAAATATACTTTGAATTGGATTCCGATCGATCTGCATTCAGAATTATATTCGTTTTAGATTCCGATTGGGGTTCGGTAGCCCATATATTTCTTTTGTAACAATTAGAGAATCAAATGAGCATTGCACAGGTGCTGCTGGCATTGACATCACTCAGACGGCACACAACGGGCAAAAGGAGGACGACAATTATTTGGCACTTCGCACATTCACCGGAGAGTTTTTGCTCAATGGACAATATCAAGTGTCCGTGTTTCGACAACAAATTCCAATTCTGGACACTGTTCTTGAGGTCAAAAAAGCAATCAACAATTTTTATATTTTATTTATTATAAATTGGAAAAACACTGATCACTCTGATCACCAATGCTCTGGGTAAAGCTTTTGGCACCGGAGCAGATCAAGATTCTCGATCGTAATCTCGGAAAATCTCGACGAGATTTTTTTGAGATTCTCGATCGAAATCTCGATCGAACAATTTTTACATCGTTTAAATTTTTTTCGAGATTTTTCGAGATTCTCGATCATAATCTCGATCGATCCTCAAGTCCGATCTCTATTTAATGGATTTTTAGAGCGATCAAGAATTCCCAAAAAAAAACATCGATGATCGAAAATTAGAGAGAGATCGATCAATAATGTTCAAAACGTTATTCAACTGTTCGTTTTTGAACCATTTTTATGAGAAATTTTTCGAAAATTTTACGGCAAGCATAGGGCTTTCAAGAAAATTCATTAAAAAAAAACTGATCAATCCAATCACCACCCCACCCACTGCTTTTCTAGTATTCCGGCAGTGATCAGGCGGTGGAGCGGATCAACGGCACCGGACCACTGCGTTCAGACATTTACCTTCACGTGCTCAGTGTGGGCAACCTGAACAAGCCGAACATCCGCTACCATTTCATGACACCAATCGCCGCTGGTGCTGCTGCTGCTTCAGCAGCTGCGACAGCAGCAGCGACAGCGACAGGTGCAAGCAACTTCTACTGGCGAACGGAAAGCAATTGGACGGAATGCACGCTGAAGTGCCAGGGAGTGCAGGTAAGCGCGCGCACGACGCAGGCTTCACGGACAAAATGTGTCGAGTTACTTAGTACCTTTTGTCTTAAAATGGACAAATGTGAAAAATTGGACAAATGAGCTAACATCTTTTTTATAATTTTGTATAAATTTTTTATTTTAAACTAATCCATGAACAGGGCCAACATGTTCGTTGCGCGGACAGCTTCACCAACCGTCCGGTTGCGGAAGCGCACTGTGCCGGCATACAACGTCCGGACATGCAGAAGCGAGCGTGCAATGTGGACTGCTTCCACAAGTATTTGCAGCGGCTGAACACCGACTCGGCAGGCCGAAAATGGTATCAGGTAGAAGCAATTTTGAACATTACCCCCGTACAGTACACGTTACATACAGTAACCATTAGAGCCCGGAACGAGACGAGATCTAGTCTCGAGATCTCGAAAAATCTCGACAAGATTCTCGAGAAATCTCGACCTCGAGATCTCGCTCGACTAAAAATGAGCTTCACGAGATTTTTTGAGACCGAGATTTTTTTTGAGAATCTCGACTCGAAATCTCGCTCGAAGCTCTCTAGTATCCATAGACCTTTCTTTTACCGTAAATCAGCCAGCCAGCCATTGGTTGTTGTTTTTCAGTACATTTGCGTCCGCTCCTACACCAACGGGAAGGAGGAGCAGGCGTTGGAGTCGGAATGCCAGGCCACCGGACTGAAGGCGCCGGTGCCGTCCGCTGGCGGCAGCGCCAACGTCGCCGCCGGCGGTGCCAATGCTCAGCATCATCATCAGTCGCCACCGGCGGCGCCGGCACCGGCACCATCCACAGAACATCGTCAACATCAACAACAACAAGCGCAGCAGCAGCAGCAGCAGCAGCAGCAGCAGCAGCAGCAGCAACAGCAACAGAAGTTGATGGCGTACTCGCCTTCGCAGAACCGCTGGACGGTACGGTGTGACGTGACCTGAGAGTTGGCTCTATAATAACACCCGAGGCCCCCGTTGCAGCGGCAAGGGCTCTTTAAGTGTTTCGGCCTGGTCCATAGAGTGCCTAAAAGGAGGTCCCCGACCATTTCGGGCATGTCGGGTACAGGCCCGCAATGATGATGATGATGCTCAAGACCTTACATTTTACAAAGAATTGAGACCGAGACGCCAAAAACTCGCTGTTCTCGGGGGTCTAAGCCCGAGACTGAAGACTCTCGAGCATTACACAGGTGGTTTTGGGATCCCTGAAAATGTTGAGAAGCCCATTTATTGTTGTAAAAATGTAGTGTTTTTAGGCGCAGTGGGCCTATTCACAATGGAGTCAGGTGAGCGCCGCATACTGTGATTTTTAAATCCAAAATTTATAAAATTGTAATTTTTAAAATTTTAAAACAATTAATTTATGCCTTCATTACAGTGTTCTGAGACTTGCGGATCCGGTGGTCTGAGTCGACGAAGTATGTGTGGGATCCATATTGGCTTAAACAAATTTATAAAAGATGGGACAAACCAACAACAAAAAAGAAAAGAACGGAAAACCAAAAATATATTTTTTTGCATTTAATTTAAATGAATTTTTAAACAATTTAAAGGGTTAGGTGTAGAGCACGGACCGATCGAGATTCTCGATCGTAATCTCGGAAAATCTTGACTAGGTCTTTTCGAGATTCTAGATCGAAATCTTGATCAAAGACATTTTTTCGAGATCTTCGAGATTCTCGATTGTAATCTCGATCGGTCCTCAAGTCCGGGCTCTAGTTAGGTGTAGGCGTCGTTGACAATTCTAAGCTGAATAGAAAATTTTTGGACCTATTCCGGGGTTCGAAAAGTATTGATTGACAATCCGGCCACCGCTCTCTAAACAATTTGTTGCACCCCCCGGCAGGTCTGCACTGCATTGACACAAGGAATGGGAACAAGTTGGACGCACGCTTCTGTGAAGGCGTACCGCACGAGCCGGTCGAGACGGAGTGCAACCGCACGCCGTGCCCGCGCTGGGTGTACTCGCAATGGTATCAGGTGAGGGGGAGAGAGTGTGCAGGCAGGCGTCTGGCCTAGCTAATATGTATACAGAAAATTTTAGGGAATTTCGGTCCCCCCCCCCCCGGAGGGGTTTTTAAACATTTTTAGGGTCCGAGACCGTAGTCCCATGTGGAAAAATTTTCCGGTCTCCCCTGAGGGGTTTTTAAACATTTTCAGGGTCCGAGAATTGACCACATAAGGCTTTCTGATCCAATTACAGAAATTTTAAGGAATTCCGGTCCCCCCGGAGGGGTTTTTAAAAATTTTTAGAGTCCGGTTTTTAATGGCATTTGGAGCCCCCCTCGGCATTTGTTTTTAAAATTGCGGAAAGAGCAATTTGTTTAAAATTGGCACAAAAACAATTGTTTTTGTTTTGTTTCAAATTGTTCACTCACACCCACCAGTGTTCACGCTCGTGCGGTGGCGGACTGCGAATGCGCCATGCGTCGTGCCAAGACGCGGCTGGCCGCGAGTTGAATGCACGAATGTGCACCGGTGAGGCAAAAATGGACTCGCAGAAGTGCAATGAGCAAGCGTGCACGCAATGGCGCTTTGGGCCTTGGTCTCCATGCTCAGTGAGGTGTGTTGTGAATGTGAATGTGAACGGCTTGGACCCTGTCGAGTGCGGGGCGTGGCGGGACGCATTTGATGTTGCCGACAGGGCCGGTGACCGCGCGGGAAGAAATCGGGGATCCCCCCCCCCGAATTGTGTCATCTTCGAATTTCAGAAAATTTAATTCCTGTCCTCAAAAATTTTAAAAATTTCATAAGTTCCCGGCGGCACTTTTATTGGTGGCACACCGCCAGAGAAAGTTTTTAAAACTACTCACAAATTTGGCCCGCTTCTTTAAATTTTATTTTTAAAAAACGGACGTCAAATTTTTAGACACAATTTCAATTGTTTTAAAATTTTTAAAAATTAAGCATTGTTTTTTTTTTTAATATTTTTGTTTGTTTTTTATAAATATTTTCACGCCCCACAGCTGCGGTGACGGCGTGCAGCGGCGTGAGGGCGTGTGCGTTCGTGCAACCGACGCGCAGCCGGTGGAGGAGAGCGGCTGCGAGCCGAGGGAACGCATTTTGGAGAAGCAATGCCAACGCGCCGCCTGCCCCCACTGGTCAGTTAGTCATTCATCGTCCAAATTTGGTTTTTTTAAATATTTAAAAAAAAAGAAAGATTTTTGATTAAATTTGGAGCGCGAGAATCGTTAATTTCGTCATTCATTCTCTTTATTTTGGTGCTCAATTGAGGCCGAGAATGAATGAGAATGGCCACGGACGGACATATTTATAAAACTCGGCGAGATTTATTCGAGATTCTCGATCGAGAATCTTGGTCGGTCCTCACTCAGCCAATCTTTAGGAGTAATAGAGGTCTAAAGAAACACGAAAGATGGCCTCTGTTTCTTTTTTTTGTCAATGTGGAAGCCGAACAAGAAGCATAGACACTTAAATGTTCTATGAACGGATAAGATGGCAATTGTGCCGAAATTATATAATTTTTCTTAAAGTTGTCCTCACTCAAAAATTCTTTTTGCTCGAATTTGTGTTCAAATTTTTGGAGCGGCTCAAATTTACTAATTCTCGAGTCTCTCGATGCTTGCCCAATCATCCGAAAGGTGTTTACAAATTTGGTCTTAAATATTCCCCAAGAAATTTATTTGATTGAACTTGAACCGAGAAAATTGTCGATCTCGTTCTTTTTGGCTAGTTAGGACGGCTTTTGGGCCGAGAATGAATGAATGGATGAATGACCACGGACGGACATAGAAAATCTATTCGAATTTTAATTTTAAAAGTGCTGCCAACTCAAAATTCGAAGATTGATTAGCACCAAATTGGAATTTTTAAAATTAATTTTAAAAGTGCTGCCAACTCGAAATTCGAATATTGATTTGCACCAAATTGGAATTTTGAAGACTTTTTAAATTAATTTTAAAAGTATTGTAATTTTGAAGACTTTTTAAATTAATTTTAAAAGGGCTGCCAACTCAAAATTCGAAGATTGATTTGCACCAAATTGGAATTTTGAAGACTTTTAAAATTAATTTTAAAAGTATTGTAATTTTGAAGGCTTTTTAAATTAATTTTAAAAGTGCTGCCAACTCAAAATTAATTGAATTTTGAAGAAGTCCGGGTCCGGGAAGCCGGATTATAGGGCCGGCCCCCGGATCAACATTAATCAACAGGGCAGGTCATGAAAAGCATGGGAGTCCTGGTTGAAGCTAAGATCATCGGACCCGGAAAAATTCAGATCAGTGCCTCTCGGTCCTGCGCGATCTCTAAAATCTTAATGGGTCCTCAAGTCCGGCCTTTAAAAGTAATTGAGCTCCAGAGAAACACGAATATTATCTTCGTTTTGGGTCAAATTTTGAATGTGAAAGTCAAACAAGAAGCCTAGGGGCGCTTAAAAGTTTTATAAACGGAAGATACCCCACTCAAAAATTCTTTTTTTTTTTTTGCTTAAATTTGTGTTAAAAATGAGCGGCTCAAATTAGCTTAGCAATTCTCGAGTCTCTCGATGCTTGCCCAATCATCCGAAAGGTGTACAAAAGATTGGCCAACAACATTTTTGGGGATTCGGATTTAATTATTGAAAAGTTTAAAACTAATTGTTTTTTTAAATCCCATTTTGGCGTACCGTCTTTCTTCAGGAAACTCGGTTCCTGGAGTCAGTGCTCCGTCAGTTGTGGCCAGGACGGCTTCCAAACGCGTCTGGTGCAGTGTGTGGATTCGGTTGAACGAAAACTTGCAGACCAACAATGCCATGGCAAGGAGCAAAAGCAGGCGGAGAAGCCGCAAAGCTACAAAGTGTGCAGTCCGGGACGGTGCCCATATTGGTTGGTGATGAACAAAATTTTTGGTTTTTGGTTAATGCTTTAAAGCCGCCGGATTAGGTTCAAATTAGGGTTCAGCCCCGACCCCTCGGGGGCGAAAAAGTCGGGGTCGGGGTTGACCATGTCGGGGGTCGGGGAGGCAGGGGTTGGCCATGTCGGGGGTCGGAGTCGGGGTGGCCGGGGTTGACCATGTCGGGGGTCGGAGTCGGGGTGGCCGGGGTTGATCATGTCGGGGGTCGGAGTCGGGGTTGGCCGGGGTTGACCATGTCGGGGGTCGGGGAGGCAGGGGTTGGCCATGTCGGGGGTCGGAGTCGGGGTGGCCGGGGTTGACCATGTCGGGGGTCGGAGTCGGGGAGGCCGGGGTTGACCATGTCGGGGGTCGGAGTCGGGGTGGCCGGGGTTGACCATGTCGGGGGTCGGAGTCGGGGAGGCCGGGGTTGACCATGTCGGGGGTCGGAGTCGGGGTGGCCGGGGTTGACCATGTCGGGGGTCGGAGTCGGGGAGGCCGGGGTTGACCATGTCGGGGGTCGGGGAGGCCTGTTTTGGGCTCGGGCTCGGGGTTCGAGGGTCGGCGTCGGGGCTGAACCCTAGTTCAAAGCGAAAGCAGCTTCGAGAGTTGGTTCGAGACAAAAATCGCGTAAAGTTGGGCGTATCGGCTCATTTGCTCTTTCAAATTGTGCTCTTAAGCATCCAAAAAACATTGTATTGCTCAATTTGATCCGGACGTTTTACCTGCTATCCGGTCCGGCTTTTTTGAATTTAAGAATCAAATTTCCGGATCCGTGTAAGGCCAAAATTCCGGGCTCTACTTTCCAGATCATAAAATTCAGTTTAAGTTTTTAGGGTTCACTGGACCTTTCGGGGGGGGGGGGGGGTGGGAAAGTCGGGGTCGGGGATTCTTCGGGGACGACGTGTCGGGGGTTGGGGGTGGGCTCAAAAGTTAAACTCTCTATTTTTTTTAAAATTTGTTTCCATTTGAAGGCGTGCCGCCGAATGGGGCCAATGTTCGGTGCCGTGTGGCCAAGGCTTTCGCACACGGCACGTTGAATGCGTGTTGAAGGGCCAAATTGTGGACGACTCGCTGTGCATGGAGGCCATGCGGCCGAAGACCAACGATCGCTGTGTGCTGTTGGCATGTGCCATTTGGAATGCCGAGCCATGGAGTCCGGTGTGTCGTACAAGTTGATCAAAAAGAAGATTGATCGTGAAGCGAACGGGGCAAAATTTTTTGATCATTTTAATTCTGATTGATATCGACTACTTTAAAATTTGATCACGGTTCTTTTCAATGCTTATCATTAAGGCTAATCTCATTTTCTTAACAATTTTAAATTGATCAGCTCATTTTTTAAGGCCTGAATGATTTTGAGTTATTTAAAAAAATTTTCGATCACTTTAAAAGTGATTAAGGTTGGTCTCGGCATTGATCAGTTACTGAATTGATTAGATTAAAGCCCATTTCGAGCACTTAAAAAGTGATCAAACGTTGGTCTCGGCATTGATCACTTACTGAATTGATCAGATTAAAGCCCATTTCGACCACTTAAAAAGTGATCAAACGTTGGTATCGGCATTGATCACTTTCTGAATTGAACAAGGCTCACTTTCAAAGTGATCAGACTGATCTCGATGTTGTTCGATCAGGCTGATTCGAACTTGATCACTGTAAAATGTTGTCCCGTTTGGCTACAAATTCTTTCTTAATCATTCAAATTGTTTTAAATTTCTTTTTTGTACTCAGTGTTCAACAAGCTGTGGGTTCGGCATACAAAAGCGAGCGGTGACCTGCGTTCGGAAACCAACAACTGCAGCGAGCAGTACCAGCATCAGCAGCAGCAACACCATGAGAAATGCGCAACCTTCAAAGTCCATTGTTGTACATGATCGGGAATGCAATGTTAGACATTTTGTCACAAACAAAAAGTGCCAACATTTAAAAATGGTGCCGAATTCAGTGGAGGCTCGATCCTCAAACTCAATCAAATTGGCACTTTCTGAGAGAATTACTCCAAAAATGTTCTGTTCGCATGTCCCAACAGAAAAAGAAAACAACTAAAATGTTTGGTGAATCGAACCTTTATATATATCCCGGCATTGGTACCGGAACCGAGAAAAATCCCGGTTTTTCAGTTCAGGACTGAATTTTTCTGAAATTTTTTGTTGTTGCATGAAAATACTATAAAAATGGTTTCCAGCAAATTCAACAGGGTCAGAAGCCGCGCACGGAACGGAGCTGTGAGCATTTGGTCGAATGTCCTCAAAGTCCTCTAAACGTGGTCAGTAAGCTGCAACAACAACAGCAGCAACAACAACAACCGCAACCGTTGGCCAAAGTGCGTTGGGTGGCCGGCCCGTGGTCGGACTGCTCGCAAAGTTGCGGCACGGACGGTGTGCAACGGCGGACGGTGGAATGTCGCGACACACATCGAGAATTGCCATGTGAGCAATCGATCGATCGATCAACGGAAGGATAGTGTGATTGAGACAAGCTTAAAATGAAATTTTTGAAAATACGACCCGCAAATCCGAAGCCGGGTTATGATTAGAGACCGGAAACTGGACCAAACAATATTTGGTCCAATTGTTGGTTTTGGATTTGTACAAAAAAAAAACCAAAAATTTTTTGGTTTTGGCTAGAGTAGGTCGGGATCGGGATCCCAGTCGGGATTATCCCTGGTTTTTGGAATCCCGATCCCGGCTTTCACGATCTCGGTCAATCCCGGTCCCGGTTTTTACCAAAACCCCGATCCCGACCTACTGTAGTTTTGGGTTTTGGTCCGTCTAGTTATGATCATGATTTTGAGAAACTACTCCATTCCGGGTCAAAAAAAATGATCATGATCAGAGAACCATCTGCCATTTTACCATGTTTTGCTATATAAGGAATTGAACAAATTTAGCGGCTTACTGTGCCCAGTTGGAGCGTCCGGTTCAGTCCCAGCCGTGTGCCACGGCATTGGGTCTACCGCGGTGTGCACAATGGAGCGCGGGCGATTGGAGTCCGTGCCCTCCTCCTCCTCCTCCTCAACAATTGGATGCTTGTGCCAGCACCACCAGCAACAACAACAACATCAACGACATCAACATCATCATGAAAGCATTTGTTGTGCCGGTGCCAAATCGAACCGATGTTTCTGCTGCTGCTGATGCCGTGGTGGTGGAGCAGCGCAGACGCGTCTTCTGCCAGTTCTTCAACGGCACGGAAGCGACGGATGCGGCTGCACATTGTGGTGCACCCGCGGCACGCCCACACGACCGACGTCCATGCCCAATCAACAACAACAACAACAACAAGCAACCGCGCTGCCCCCGATGGCACAAGGAGCCCTGGGGATTGGTCAGTTCATTCTTTTTGAGTGCCATTGATGTTTAAAATTAGGGTTGAGCCCCGATCCCTTCGGGGGCAGGAAAGTCGGGGTCGTGGTTGGCAATGTCGGGAACGGCCAAATTTTTCGGGGTCGGGGTTGGGGTCGGACCCTATTCAAAATAGAGAGAACGGAACTGAGGACCGATCGGGATTTTGATCGAGAATCAAAATATCATCGATCAAGATTCGTTCGAGATCACTGTATTACGAAAAATTCTGAATCTCGAAATCTATCGAGAAAATTTTGGTAAAATTTCGTCGTTCGGAGATTTCGATCGAGAATCTCGAAAAAATCTCGGTTTCCATCGAGCATAGATTTCGATCGAGAATCTTGAAAAAATCTCGGTTCATTGATCGGTCAATCGAGAATCTCGAAAAAATCTCGGTTTCCATCGAGCATAGATTTCGATCGAGAATCTTGAAAAAATCTCGGTAAAATTTCATTGATCTTTCAATCGAGAATCTCGAGAAAATCTCGGTAAAATTCCATGGAGCGGAAATTTCGATCGAGAATCTCGAAAAAAATCTCGTCGAGATTTAACGAGATTTTGATCAAAAATCTCGAAAAAAAATCTCGTCGATATTTAACAAGATTTTGATCGAGAATCTCGGTCGGTCCTTCTCTATTTTCAAAAAGTCTCCAAGCTTTGGGGACAATATTTTTGGACCCCTTTAAATGTTGAACGAATAGCAAATTTTAATTTGTTTTTTTTTGCGCAGTGTTCAACAAGTTGTGGGGCCGGTGTTGCTCGACGGGACGTGCTGTGCCGTGTCGGCCGTGCCGGCGGTGCTCAGTTTGTGCCCGATTCGGAATGTTTGGCACTGAAACCGAAGCCGTTTGAGACGCGGAAGTGCGAGTTGGCCAAATGTCCCACTTACCATTGGCGTGTGGGCACATGGAGTAAGGTAATTGTTGGCTTGAAACGGTTCGGTTCCATGACTTTTTGTCAATGGGGCCCTGACTCTTTGTCAACGACATTTCGTCAATGGACTCTTTGTCAACGACATTTCGTCAACAAGAAAGAATTTAAAAAAAAACAACAAATTTTAATTAAATTTAAGCCAACAACAGTTTTTTGGAATAGTAAAGTTTACGTCACTTACCAAAAAAGATTTTAAGAGGGTTTTTACGCAATTCTGAGAAGTACTCGGGGGTTATCGAGGTCGCTGATCACGAATATGACAACAAATTCATCAGTGACATCATCTGATTATGATTTCAACATCATGATTTTTTGGAAAAATTTTAAAAATGCAAAAAGCCTCAAAATCATTCAAAAACATCATATTTCAACAAAACGACAAAATCGTGCTTTTCAGATGATTTTGAGCGTGTTTTTGAATGGGGTTAAAGGCTAAAATTGATTTCTGAGAAAAATTTGAATTTCGAAAAACCTTCGAATTCGGGTCCGGGGTTCAAAATTGACCGAAATGTTATCAGAAACAGCTTCTGCGCCCCGAATACTCCTTGTCTTGTTAAAATTTGTTTTTAAATTCTTTCTTATTGACGAAATGTCGTTGACGAATAGTCCAATGTCGAAAAGTCGTTGACGAATAGTCTAATGACGAAAAGTCCAATGACGAAAAGTCGTGCCACCCTTGAAACTCAAATTCTTTCCTTTTTTTGACGATGTAAGCGCTAATTTGTAAGTAATTGGACAAATCATCGAAAAATTTAAGGGGATTAGGGACCAGGGCTATAACCGGATGCCAAAAAAAAAAAATCCGAAATTGCGGGTCCCAAAAAATGTCCGGAATCCGGCAACGAAGTCTTAGAATTTGATTTTTCCTAATGATCATTTCTTTCACCTTTTTGAATAAACATTTTCTTGACCAAAAAGCTCACAATCAATTTACAAATTTCTTTCAAAAATTTTAAAATGTATTTGAGTTCAACTGCTTTTTGCCTGATTTTCCATTCTGCTGGTGTTTTGGATAATTGACCCAAAAAAAATCCGCCAGTTTTTATTCCGGTAATTGCCAAAGCTTTTTTTTAATTTAAAAAGTTTTTTCTTTTTTTTTAATTTAAAAAAGTTTTCAGGAATTACATGCCGGACCCAAAAATGTCCGGAAATCCGGCATCCGGAAACCGGTTACATCCCCGCTATAGACTAAATGTCAGAAGTTCCTTTCCCCGAACATTTTAAGTGCGTCGACGCGTGCAAGCCGAGCGCACAGCGTCGCCGTGTGTACTGCATGAGCAATGCAGGCAAACGGGCAGCAACGCGCATGTGCAGCACCAATGAAACTGCGGGCGGCGTGCTGCTGCAGCCGGTGGAGCAGCGAAAGTGCGCGACGGACAAATGCGTGCGTTTTTTAAGTGCCATTTTTGCGCAGCGCGAACTGCTTGAATTTCTTCTGCTCTGGGTAATCAATCCTGCAGAATGGGTTTTTTCAAAAAATAAAAACATTTTATAAAGTCGTTAGAAAATAGTTTCTAAGGCTGTTTTGGAACATAGAATCTGAATCTGGCCTCAATTTCGGCCCGACTTCGAACCCCGGATCCGAATTCGAATTTTGCAAAAAATCGATTTTCTAAATTTTAAAATAAAATATTGAAAAAGGTCGTTTCCGGTATGTTCTGATGCGGAGAATTTGAATTTGATATCTAAAACGCCAAATTGATTCGTTTGATTGGCGTTTTTTACAAAAATGTTTTTTTTTTGAAAATGGAGGCTCCAGCTTAACTACATATTACCGAAAATCAAAAGTACCTGATGAAAAATGCTAGAAAAAAATCAATGATTTGACAAAATTTGATGTCAGAAGTTCCGTGATCAGCTCTTCCATTTTTAGCTTAAATAACGCAAAAATGAATTAGGGACTTGATTTTCAGCCCTACCATTGGGTGGCCGGCGCTTGGTCAACCTGCTCGCGCACCTGCGGCATCGGCTACAGGTTCCGTCGCATTGAGTGCAAAGTGCGGCGTGCTGTTTGGTTGCATCAGCGGCAGAGCAACGTGGTGCCGGTGCCATCGACGGTGGCGGCATCGGCATTGGCATCTGCTGACGGCGGCAACAACAACAGCAGTAGCAGCAGTGGTGACGGAATGGACTCCGAGCCGACGGTGTTGTCACGAATGTGCATGGCACTGGAGAAGCCGATGGTACAGTTGTCTAATTTGAAACTGATTAGAGATAGAGAGGGAGATCATCAATTTGATCACCTTTACATATATAGCAGTTTGATCAGCTGTCAACTCATTTTGGTACTTTCCTGTTTTTTGTCACCATCCCCAAATTTGCCGGAAACATCATACATGGGGGTTTCAAGGGTGCTGATCACGAATCTGACAATATTTTTTGATCTTGACAACATCCATGATTTTAAATCTATGATTTTGGCGCTTTTCTTTATTATATCCGGCTTTTGTTACTCTCAAAAGCCGTTTTTTCCTTAATTTTTAAAAATTTCAAACGATTCAAAAAGGCGCTTTAAATTCTCAATTTTTAGATTTAGGGAGGGGGGGGGGGGTCGCAAAACAGGAAAGTACACTCATTTTTATGTACAAGAGTCTTGAAAAATGCCATAATGCTGGTATATACTAACAACGAAAAATTGGTGCCATCCATTCGTTTTTTTTTGTCAAAAATTATTTGAATGCCAACTCAGGTCAGTGCACAGTGTGAAATGAACCCGTGCAGCGCTGAATACCATTGGAGTGTTGGCGCATGGTCTCAGGTGGTGGTTACTGTAAAATTTAAATTCTTTGTTTGGTAGTTACTGTATAATATAAATTCTTTGTTTCTTGGGTACTTACTGTATAATCTAATTTGTTGGGTTGTTTTTTTGCTCAGCAAATTGAGTGAAATTTTGTTGAGCGCGGGTAGGGGGGTGGGTATCAGCGGTGCCGATAGGCGCCGCCAAGCAAATTTTTTGAAAATAGGCTAATTTTGTTATGAAAATTTTTCCGATTTCCGACTTTTTTTGGGGTCGGGATTCCTTTTTCCGAAAAATTTGAGATCCCGGATTTCCAATTTCCGGAATTTTTTTAGGCTTTGGAATTCCGAAATTTTTTGAGATTGTCGATTCCCATCCCTGGTGTAGCGCCTTTTTTGAAACTGAACAGAGAAAGGAACATGCTGAACCGGTTCGGTACCGATTCCAAATTTTTTTGGAATTTCCATGACGGAATTTTTTAAAATTAAATTACAAGAAAACCCGATTTTTTTCATCATTAAAGGGTGTACTTAAACATAGGGTTTAACCGGGTTGGCAAAAAACCGTAATGCAGTTTTGAATTTGGTTGGCGTCGAAATCTGGTTTTGAATTGATCTTTGAGCGCCAAAAAAACTGATCAGATCGGACAGGCCTCGGATCGAACAAAGAAAAACGGGGTTTTTGGCATTTTTAGTAAAAATTAACAAAAAATAATGCCTTTTAGTAAAATTAAACAAAAATAATTTCCATTTCATTTTGCTTAGTGTTCCAAGAATTGTGGGCCCGGCTTTCGGCGTCGCAAAGTACGCTGTTTGGCGGCTCGGAACAACAGTGTGCGGGCGGACAAAGGCAAATGCACTGAACAAAATCGGCCCCGCCGGCGTGAGCCGTGTTTTGTTCGAAATTGTACAGAAATTTAATTTTAAAAAAATGCCAAATTTAATTAAAAACAAAATGCCAAAATTTAAAGCCAAATTTAATTTTTAAAAACAAAATGCCAAATTTAAAAGCCAATAATTTAAAAACAAAATGCAAAATTTAAAAGCCAAATTTAATTTAAAAACAAAATGCCAAATTTAAATTTAAATTTAAATTTTTGTGCCACTTTTACCTCAGGTCTGCCCAGCGATTGTGCCGAGTTGCGTGAACAGAACGCACACACGACGGGCATGATGGACGGCAATTACACGGTAAGGGGGGACACACACGACGGGGGGCGGGGGGAGGGGTGGGCTCGTTTCGGCACGGCTCAGTTCGGCGCCGACAAGTGAAACGTTATAACTTTTTGTTTATTTGAACAAAACCAAACATTCTTGGTATCATTCGAAAGCACCATGTCTGTAGATGCCATAATAGAAAAGAGCTAAGCGATGCGACTTAAACAAAGAAAGTTATGAGTCACCGCGCCAAACTGGCACAAGAAATGGCAATTTTCACAGGTTTTAATCTATAACTTTTTTGTTTTGAAAAGACAAATCGGTTAGCTTTTGCTAACGAAGTTATGACCGCCGAACTGAGCCGCGCCGAACTGAGCGGACCCGCAAAACGACGGGGCGGGCACTTTGGCATATGCCAAATTTTGCCCGATTTTGCCGCAAAAAATGGAATAAAATTTTTAAATCCCGCATTTTTATTGGCATAATTTTTGCCAACATAAATTTACCGCCTCCTTGCACAGGTGTTAGTGGCCGGCTTTCGTGTCACCGTTTATTGCCGGATGTTGAACGAAAGCATTCCCAAGACGTACCTGAACGTGTTGGCGGCAACAAATTTTGCTGAATTCTATGGCAAAAGGTGCGTTTACACACATACGCACACATACACACCAGAGGATGTAATTGGATGCCGGATTTTTTTCGAACATTTTTGGGCCCGGAATTCCGGACTTTTTGCAAAAAATTCTTAATTAAATCATGAATTTTCCAAAAATTCTTAATTAAATCCGGAATTTTGCAAAAATCCTTAATTAAATTCGGAATTTGCAATAAATCCTGAATTTTGCAAAAATTGGAGAAATTTTTTTGTAGTTTTTGGGTCAGTTTGGGGAGCCGAATTTTTGATGGAATCTGTTAGAAAAATGTTCCAAAAACTGTATCACGGAAGGGCAAAAAAATGATCAAAAAAATTAGAAAAACAAATTTTTGATTAGATTTAAATTTTCCGGGCATTTTTTGGGAGCCGAAATTCCGGATGCCGGATTCCGGACTTTTTTTGGCATCCGGTTACTTCCCTGCCACACGCGCACACAGACAAAAATTTTGTAACTTTAACGCCAGACTCTCAAATCCCTACACATGCCCGTACGATGGCGCCAGGAACAATTCATGCGCGTGCACCAACGACGGACATGTGCAGGCCGGGCTCAGCCTGTTCAGCAAAGTGCGCGTCGACTTGCAGAACATGAAAATCAATCGTAAGGGGAGTGGGGGGGCAGAGCAGGGAGGCCAAAATGCCCTATTTTTATGGCAAATGCCATAATTTTGGAAATTTGCCATATTTTTTGCCATAATTCCACACTTGCCATAATTTTGCCACCTTTTTGAACTTTGTGAAAAATTCTCATTTTTTAATGGTAGGTGCTTGATTCATACAATTTGAAGTTTTTGGTTTTTTTTTGTTAGGGATGGTTTGCTTCCCGAAATTCGGAAAAAAAATTGAAATCCCAAATAATTTTTAATAATTTTTTTTGCTTTTTTTCTTGGTTAAATTTATATAGAAAGATTTGGCACTTAATTCCTATTATTGATGCATTCTTGGCAACAAAAAAAAAACGAAATTTGGCAATTGGTGAAATGTCCGATTTTGACCTACTCGGTGAAATGTCGAAACACGAATTTTTGTTCTGCAACAATGTCGAGTTGCGTGTCACCGGGGGGTGGAAAGCTTATAAAAATTTTAAATCCCGGGTTTGGCTAGGGTTGAGCGGGACCAGGACCAGTACTGAAATGTCTTTTCTGGGACTGAAATTTAGTCCCGGTTTTTTTCAAGCTCAAGTATAAATGATCCCGGTTTTTCCCAAAAACGTTTTTTTGCGCTCCCAAAACGCCACTGATTCGGGAGTCTTAGAATTTAATAAAGAAATAAAAAACGCTTCTGTTCTATTTAGCCAACGATCACACATTTGCGCTGACTGAGTATGGCAATCGGGTGGCGTATGGAACGGTGCGTGCCGGCTAAATTTCGTTAAATTAAATTTGATTATTATTTATCGAGATTTGATCTCGAGCGAATCTCGATCGTTTATTTCTTTTTCGAGATATGAAATATATCGAAATTCTCGATCGAAATATCGATCGGTCCTTAAGTCCGATCTCTAATATAGATCAATATTTTTGGGGGTTTTTGAGAAAATCAATATTTTGCCATTTTTCCATAATAAATCCATATTTTAGGCATTTCTTGAGAAAAATGCAATATTTTAGGCATATTTCCAAAAATTCTTGAAGAAATTCATGTTTTAGGCACGTTTTCCCAATATTTCTCAAGAAAAATGCAATAAAAACAAAAAATGTACCCTTAAAAATCAAAAGTTTTTCATTTCTCAATCAATTTGAATTTTTGCATCAAATTTTTGCAATAATTTTAGGCTGGCGACTGTTATTCCGCATCGAATGAATGCCCGCAGGTGAGGACAATTAAGCTTAATTATCTTTTTACTAATTGAGCGTGCCAATTCAATTGCAGGGACACTTTTCCATCGATTTGCGTGGCACTGGCATCCGATTGGTGGACGATCTTCAGTGGACGAGCAAAGTGATTTTTATAATCAATAAAAATAATCCTCATAAATAGGGAACTGATTTATATGATTTTGCATGTTTTTTGTCCTTATGATCAGAAGAATACGTCCAAAATAACCTTACATTGGTTTGAACTTTTTTGGACAAGTTTAAAATTGCATATTTTAGGGATTTTCGGAAATAAAAGCGGGCTTTTGAGTAGAGACCGTACCCAAAACCCAAAAACAAAAAATTTTTGGTTTTGGGTTTTGGATGGAGCACAACCCAAAAAAATGCCAAAAAAGAAAATTTGGTTTTGGTTTTGGGTCCAAGTTTCAGGTCTCTACTTTTGAGCATATTTTGGCATTTTTGACCAAAAATTGAACAAATTTGGTGCACATCTGGCCATTTTTGGAGCATATTAATTCGATTCCTACTCATAAAAATGTTGTATTTTAAAGGGACATCGTACAAGCATACGCATCGATCGATCTGAGGTGGCATTTTTTATGGGGGTATGAAGCAACAATGTGTGGACACTTTTTAGAACAATGCGGTGGTCAAAGGCTTTTGTGGGGGCTATTGCGGAGAATGTGCCCCGGATCGCTTCAAGGGACTCATTGTGGAGGTGGACCAACGCCAAAAGTGAGTCTCAGTTGTCCGTCGTCAACCTCACCCCTCGACTCCCGACATTTTTGGACCTCATCCCCCGACCCCCGGCATTTTTGGACCTCATCCCCCGACTCCCGACATGGGCCATACCCCCCGACTCCCGACATTTTTTGGACCTCACCTCGGATTCTCGAAATTTTTGGGCCATATCTTCCGACTCCCGACATTTTTGGGCCATACCCTCCGACTCCCGACATTTTTGGACCTCACCTCGGACTCCCTACATTTTTCGAGCTCATTCCCGACGTTTGTGAGTCTCAGTCGTCCGTCGTCAACCTCACCCCCCGACTCCCGACATTTTTGGGCCTCACCCCGACTCCCAACAATTTTGGGTCTCATTCCCGACATTTTTGGGCCTCACCCCGGGGTTTTGGGCTCACCCCGGATTTTTGGGCATCATTCTCGACATTTTTGGGCCTTACCCCGGATTTTTGGGCATCATTCTTTGGGCCTCACCCCGGACTCCCAACATTTTTGGGTCTCATTCCCGGATTTTTGGACCTTATTCCCGACAGGCAATTGTTGCTTTAAAATTCCGTAAAATCCCGATTAAACAAGCATTCTGCAAAATGCCGATAGGGCTGTGCTTCTCAAGAGTCTTTTTCCTTCGGTCCCGATAAATTTCGAGACTCTCGCGCAGCGCCCCCATAGTTTTGTGAACTATTTTAGGCCGCTCGTTGGGCTCGGCTGATTTGATGCTGCTGAACACGACGAACATGACGAGAACGGATTGATCTCCCTCCCGCTTAGCAACTTCGAGCACACACCACACACATTCATTCACCAACACTTCCAGACATGCTATTAAACACTCCAATTGCAAGCCGATTACTAATTTAATGTTTCTTTTAATTATTATTATTATTTTTTTTTTAAATTTCTCATCTGATCCCATCCATGTACGGGATCAGATCACACTCATGCCCAAGAAGTTATAATCAAGTGTCACGACCAGACGACAGTCGATACGAGGAATAAAATTTCTGATTTGATCATTATGATCAGAGTTTGCGGATAGCGTCTGATCAGGATTAGATTATGATCAGGTGTTATGACCAGGATCTAGACATGATAGTCTCTTCTAAAATATGTGTGATGGTCGTGATCAAAAGTTGCGCACTGCGTCTGAGATTATCTCATCCGGGAATGATCAGGATCAGATTGATCATTTTCTGATCTGATTCCATGTACAGATCAGTCCATTGTCATGATTCAACATCATTTAATTGTATGTCGATCAAACAATTGATGAATCAGGAATATAAAACACGCACACCAAACTGGTTTGATCATTCTGATCAGAGCTTGTGGATATCATGCCTGATCATCTCTAGACTGACCCGGAGGCTCTGATCAGACCTCAAAAAATGTACACACATATTGATCATATTGTGCTACACACTGATCATATTGTGCCGCAATTCAATGCTTCTTACACTTTTATATTAACCATGCCGTGCCCATTATTATATTGACACACTTTTTTTTTGTCATTTAAATTCATTCAACCAATTTTGTTTTCTTTCCATAAATCGCCAAAAATGATTTTGCGCAATTTTTCTTTTTTTTGTTTTATTTTATTGGATCATCCATTCTCTCCCATTCCTTTTGCCCGCCACAGCCGCCACGCTTTTCGATGTTATCAAAAAAATATATTTTTTTGCGTTTTTTGAACAATGTCCTCCTCCTGCCAATCTAATCCATTGACTGCCCTTTTGTTTTTGGAATAAATTTTTTGGTTTTTTTTTTGTTGCAAAATCTCTGTGCGCTTTTTTGTTCGAGTTTAATATTTAATTGCTCTCCTCCCTTTGCGCACTATTTTTTTAGAAGAATAAAATGTTCTAAAGTAATCGAATTACGACAAAAAAAAATTAACATTTTATTCTTTGAAGAAACAGTGTGTTAAAGAGAGAGAAAGAGAGAGTCAGGCAATGAGAGTAATTTGGATCAACGCACCCTATCTAAAAATTGTTTTACTTTTTCTTTAAGAAATCAGAAATTCAACTCACAACATACCTACCGTAAACATTTTTGTAATCCCACCGGGGGGATTATTTTTCAACCTACTCAGAGGGGGCGTGATTATTAGAGGTGGCGGGTTTGCTAATGGAGAGAGAAGACGAGTCTACTGTCGCCTGCTGAAGTTGATGCCATTATTCTTTCTCAATTTGGATGAAATTAAATACAATGACAAATTTTTAATTTAAATTCAATTGTCGCATTTTCATAGAGCCAGAGGTACTTGTTGGGAACAGGGATGGGCAGAATCCGTTTTCCGTTTTTTTTTGTTTCAAAATAGATTCCACCCATCCCTGCTGGTTGGGAAACAGAGAGAGAGAGAGAGAGAACATTATTTTGTTCCATCTCCGATAGGAAGTGATTAAATTAAAATCCCCGGAGGGGAGGGACCAAAGCTCATTTCAATTAAAAAAAGGGCATTTGCTCTGAATCTCACAACATAAGTGCCTAAGCTAAAGTTGAGAAAATAATTCTCGACGACGACGGAATTTATCCCCATATTTGTTATGAAGAAATATGGCATTCTTTTTTGTTTGCCACAAAAATGGATCAGCTGCCTCCAATTCCCATTCCGCCCATTGCTTTTCGTCTCGCTCATTTGGGCCTCGCGTCAACATCCAAAATGTGTACAAACGGTTCCAATTCACATGTAGATACATATGGCGTCGAAGAACCAATCTCTCGCGCGTCCTTTTGTTCGTCAGATCAAATGGTGACCCATGAAAAAGTCCAAACTCCACACTGATCACATAACTGATCGGAGATGACGCATTAACAAAATTCTGCAATGTGTCACTAGTGATTTTCATTGGCCAAAAACAATGTGTTAAAAACTGACCGTTTTGAGTTCCTCCACCTTTTGTGTAACGCCTAAGACGCCACGATAACGCAAAATCTTCGGATGCCCATCCTGCCGGGCTGTGTGAAGCCACATGGACAATGCTTGGCCAAGAGATGCATGCTCGTGATCAGCAGCACCCGTGGCCTCGGGAAACAGATTTTGGCATTGGATCAGCCGGAGCTTTGGACATTGGCGAAGGACTGTTGGAGAGATAAGCTGTCGTAAAAGATCAAAGCGGTAGTGACTAAAATTGCCAAGTGCATTGATTTTTTCGGCCAAAAGTGGCCAAATTTCTGGCACAAGAATCCAAGCTGGAGCATCTGAGTGGAAACCCAAAGATAAGCTGATTTCACCATTGATCAAGTACAAAAAGCGATGGAGAAATTCGATGACTTTCGGACCAAAGTGACTGAAAAAAAGAGTTGGCAATCAAAAATAAAGGACTAATTTTTAAGAAATTAATCGAATCACATTGCATGCTAGAGACATTTTCAAAAATGTGTACATCTTTATTTGATTGACCGGAAATCAGCGATTACCGTATGGTTAAAGGGCTTCTGGGTATGAATACCTACCTTATGACGATGCTTTCGGAGCCGACCAAGTTGATCTTCGGTGACATTTGCATAACTTCCGACTTTACAGAGGTGCCATTTTCTCGAAGTATTTCCAAACAAGGGCATTTTGATAAGCAATTAGATTCCATTCTTCCAATACGCCATTTTTTTCGCAAAAAATGATCGTCCACGAGCGCATTAAATCGATAATTGATCAGTGCCAGTTTTAGTCCGATTTCGGCACGTCCGAAAAAGCCAAAAACATCAAACAAAACATCGTCGCAGACGTTCCTGAAATTTTCTCAAAATTTATGAGAAAAGTTGAAAATAATAAAAATTGATGTTGCCAAATAATATTCTGAGAATTTTTTAGCACTATTTTCATTTAGTGTTTATTTTGAGTCTTTCTTTTGTTTATTCAGAACTAAAATGCATGTCGATATTTAACATTTGAATTTAATACACAATTTATTAAAAAATATTATATATTAATATATACTTACATTTGTTTCATATATTTTTGTGCTTTCTGCGGAGGTTCCGACATTTTTTAGATCCGCCGAAGAGATTTTTGGTCTTTTAAAAAAATGAACACTCAAAATGAATGATGCTTTAAAATAAATACTAAACTGTGTGTGTGAATTGAATCCCACTGACCGCATTTGGTCATATTGCCTCTCCGGGGGAACGAGTTGATTGTTTAGAGGTTGAGAATGTTGCCTAATCGACTTCTGAGGTTGAGAGCTTTGCCTATCCCACTGTTCGGATTCGTTCATAATTGGTTCTCCACGGGCGATATACTTATAGTAATAATGGGTTCCTCTTCCCATGGAAAGGACACTTTTGTTCGGAGGGGATGAAGGAATGGAGGGTTGGGTTTCCGATTTTTAAAAATATTTTTGGATTGAATTAGAACTAATAGGGAAAAAGATAGAGACTTGGGGTTCGTTAGACAAAATGCCGGTAGGCGCCACATCGGACAAAAGCACCTGCCAGCCGCAGAACGACCATAACTTGGTCGGCAATAATTTAAATTTTCAGGTAATAAAATATTATTGTAAATTTTTAACCAGGAGATTCGTCAGAAATCTCAAAAATTGTTTTCATATTGATCTTTGACTCAATTTGTTGAGAGATTTGAAAAATTATCAAAATTTTAATGTATTTTACTATTAAATTTGGCGAACGAAAGAATTTTTTTACCATCGTTTTTTGTTTAATTTCAAATGAATAATTGTTCCGATTGGGTAAAAACATTTAAATTGTCTTGGTAAATTCACTTTTAACAACGCGAGGATTGAACGTCAAACGTCCGTCGCAAACACAACATCCTTCTCAATCCTCACTGTTCGGGGACCCGTCGGGAGAGCTATAATTTAGAATAGTTTTATAATTAATACATTTAAAAAAATAATATTAAAAAATGTATTAAATTCACAAATACTTATATTAATGTATTTTTTACCAAATTTGTTCATCATAAAGCTCCAGAATGATTAAATTCGTCGTCGCTTCCTCCAAACGACAAGAATCGGAAGCTTTTTTTCGCCATTCCTTCCATTGAGCCTCATCCAAACCGGCAGTCGGGCGCCTTTCTAACGCCAAATCGTCTGGGTTGTCTTCATCCAAATCAATTAATCCGAGCTGTTCTCCATGGTTATTTGTAAAAGTTTTGTAATCAGCCCCGCTCGAAAAATCCGCCGTGCTCTCCTCGTCCAAATAGAGTCCAGACAATCCAAAAACGTAAGATGCCGGAAAGTTAACACGTTCAAAGGCCTTAAATTCAAAAAATTAATAATTCCTTAAAAATCGGGTTGATTGCCGAAAATTATAAATTGTTGGATTGTGGTAAATGTTTGCGTATGACACTGATCAAACACAGATTTTGCGGATTCCGAACCCCGAATTCAAACAAAAAAATCTGATGAAAGCTTCAAAGAATTTACAAAAACCCGTGCCTTTGATCAGTTTGTGGCAAAAAAAGAAAATCTTAAAAATTTCGTCCAATAATAATTGTGATCTTTATTTAAAATTAGTCGGAATGTAACTCAGATTCGGCTTCCACAACACTAAAACCTTTTAAAAAATTTGTTTGACTTTCCAAAAAAAATTCAAAAGTGGTGGCCCCGGTCAGGTGTGGCCGAACCCGGACAGAAAAACTATGAAAAACATGTTATCCGTTCCCTATTTATGAGGATTATTTTTATTGAATACAAAAATCACTTTGCTCGTCCACTGAAGATCGTCCACCAATCGGTTGCCAGTGCAAATCGATGGAAAAGTGTCCCTGCAATTGAATTGGCACGCTCAATTAGTAAAAAGATAATTATGCTTAATTGTCATCACCTGCGGGCATTCATTCGATGCGGAATAACAGTCGCCAGGCTAAAATTATTGCAAAAATTTGATGCAAAAATTCAAATTGATTGAGAATATTTTTATGTAATTACGAGAGTGGGGGATAAAATTTCGGAAAATCTCGATCTTGAGGGTGGATTTTTGGTTTGAAAAATTTTTTGATTTTTAAGGGTACATATTTTTCGTTTTTATAGCATTTTTCTTGAGAATTTTGGGGAAAAATGCCTAAAATATTGCTTTTTTCTCAAGAAATGCCTAAATATGATTTATTATGAAAAAATGTCGAAATATTGATTTATTCTCAAAAAACCCAAAATATTGATTTATATTGACTAAAAAAGTCGCTCTAATTCTAAAATTTTTAAAAATCAATGCTTTTTCTGGACTTCTCTCGTTAAAACCCTGCTCGCAAAACATACTCAGTCAGCGCAAATGTGTGGTCATTGGCTAAATCGAACAGAAGCATTTTATTTCTTTATTAAATTCTAAGACTCCCGAATCAGTGGGCGTTTGGGGAGCGCCATTTTTTTTTCGGGGAAAATCGAATTCTCAGAAAAAGCTTTTTTGGACCCAGAATTAATGGCCAAAACCCGGAATTTGCAAAACAAAAATTCGTGTTTCGACATTTCACCGAGTAGGCGCCAAAAATCGGACATTTACTGGTAAATTTCGTTTTTTTTTGCCAAGAATGCATCAATAATAGGAAGTAAGTGTCCAATCTTTCTACATAAATTTTTGGCATTTCAATACTTTTTCCGAATTTCAAAGAAAAATTAATACTCGGCGATACGTCATCATCATACCCAACAATTTTTCGACCCGTCACTGCTACAAACAGAGACAAAAACAAAAAAACTCTGTGGCCCCCCTTACGATTGATTTTCATGTTCTGCAAGTCGACGCGCACTTTGCTGAACAGGCTGAGCCCGGCCTGCACATGTCCGTCGTTGGTGCACGCGCATGAATTGTTCCTGGCGCCATCGTACGGGCAAGTGTAGGGATTTGCGAGTCTGCAGTTAAAGTTACAAAAGAATGAACACATTTTTTTTTGTCTGTGTGCGTGTGGCAGGAAAGTAACCGGATGCCAAAAAATATTCCGGCATCCGGAATTCCTGCTCCCAAAAAATGCCCGGCGGCATCCGGAATCCGGCTCCCAAAAAATGCCCGGAATCCGGCATCCGGAATTCCGGCTCCTAAAAATGTTCGGAATCCGGCATCCGGAATTCCTGCTCCCAAAAAATGCCCGGCGGCATCCGGAATCCGGCTCCCAAAAAATGCCCGGAATCCGGCATCCGGAATTCCGGCTCCTAAAAATGTTCGGAATCCGACATCCGGAAATTCCTGCTCCCAAAAAATGCCCAGAATCCGGCATTCCGGCTCCCAAAAAATGCCCGGAATCTGGCATCCGGAATTCCGGCTCCCAAAAAATGCCCGGAATTGTCCGGAAAATTTTAAATTTAATCAAAAATTTTTAATTTTTCTGATCAGTTTTTTGCCCTTTTTACTAGTGCTGCACGAGACCCAAAATTTCCCGAGACTCGAGACCGAGACTTGACCCCAAGACTCGAGACCGAGACCCAAAAAACCCGCGACTTTTCTCGAGTCGAGACTCGAGACCGAGACTCTCGTGCAGCACTACTTTTTACCATTTTTTAAAACAAATTCCATCAAAAATTCAAAATTTTCTCAACTCCCCAAACTGACCCAAAAACTACAAAAATCCTCCAATTTTTTGTAAAATTCTAATTTAATTAAGAATTTTTGCAAAAAGTCCGGAATCCTGGACCCAAAAATCCGGCATCGGTTACATCCCTGATGTGTAGATATTTTTGTAAGTGTGGCAAACCCACCTTTTGCCATAGAATTCAGCAAAATTTGTTGCCGCCAACACGTTCAGGTACGTCTTGGGAATGCTTTCGTTCAACATCCGGCAATAAAACGGTGACACGAAAGCCGGCCACTAACACCTGTGCAAGGCGGCGGGAAATTTATGTTGGCAAAATTATGCCAATAAAATGCGGGATTTAAAAATTTTATTCCGTTTTTTGCGGTAAAATCGGGCAAAATTTGGCTAATGCCAAAGTCTGTCATTTTATCCCCTTACCGGTGTAATTGCCGTCCATCATGCCCGTCGTGTGTGCGTTCAGTTCACGCAACTCGGCACAATCGCTGGGCAGACCTGAGGTAAAAGTGGCACAAAAATTTAAATTTGGCATTTAAAAAAAGTTAAATTTCTGTACAATTTCGAACAAAGCAAGGCTCACGCCGGCGGGGCCGATTTTGCTCATTGCATTGCCTTTGTCCGCACGCACACTGTTGTTCCGGACAGCCAAACAGGGCACTTTGCGACGCCGAAACCCGGGCCCACAATTCTTGGAACACTAAGCAAATGGAATGGAAATTATTTTTTTGTTAAATTTACTAAAAGGCATTATTTTTTTGTTAAATTTCATAAAAGGCATTATTTTTTGTTAAATTTTACTAAAAGGCATTATTTTTTTGTTAAATTTTACTAAAAGGCATTATTTTTTTGTTAAATTTTACTAAAAGGCATTATGTAGTTTTTCAATTCAAAAACTGATTTTGGTGCCAACCAAATTCAAAGCCGACCCACAAAAATAAATTTTGATTAATAAATAGCGCGAAAAAATCCGTATAATTAGAATTTTTTGACCAGCTTACACCCCCCCCCCCCTAATTTTGACCTTTTTTTAGTGACAATTTTGGCCTTTAAATGAGTTTTTAGTGACTAAAAATCCTACCCCCTACTGATCAGATATTTTGCTGTCCAGAAATAAAAAAAAAGACATAAATTTGTGCATGGGGCGGGACTGTCCGGGACGGAACCGACGGGACTGGGGGGACGGGGACTGACCCCCACGGCATCATGTGTTTCCGACAGTAGTTGATAATTTTGTAATTTTCCAAGAAGTCTAAAATTCTTATTTTTAGATATTTCAACCCACATAATGGTATAAAATATCTAAAAAAATAAGACAATTCAAAAAATCTGTAATTTTCGAGGCAAGCCTAATACCTTTTTTTTGGCAAAATCGATAACTATACAGGCCTAAGAAGCATTTAGAAATTGAAAATTCGAAATGTCTAACAAGTTTCAAAAACTGGATGTTAATGACATTTTAAGGGGAGTTTACGGTAGGATGAGCGAATGCGAAATTCTGGTTTCAGATTCAAATCTCCAATGATGTGATAGCTTATTACGGCTCGCTTCGCGCGCTTGGACGATACCGTACTCAACAAAAAATTTAATTATACAGTAACTACCCAACAGAGAATTTTAATTATACAGTAACTACCCAACAGAGAATTTAAATTATACAGTAACTACGCAACACAACAAAGAATTTAAATTGTACTGTAACAACAACCACCTGAGACCATGCGCCAACACTCCAACGGTACTCAAGCTGCACGGGTTCATTTCACACTGTGCACTGACTGCAAAAATGAGTTGACATTAAAATTCATAAATTTTTGACAAAAAACGAATGGCACCCATTTTTAGTATGGCATTTTTCAAGACGACTCTTGTACATAAAAATGAGGTACTTTCTAGCAGGGGTGGGTCGAAAGAGAAATTTTTCGAAATCGAAATTTTTTTCGAAATCGAAATTTTTTTATTTCGATTTTCGTAAGAAAACCGAAAGAAAAACCTCGAAATTATCGAAATCGAAATCGAAACGAAAGAGACCCTTCGAAAGTGGAACAAAAATACATCTTTTTTAAAAAAAAATTTTTTTGCCCTTCATTAATTCGAATCATTGAATTTCAAAAATTTATTGGATCGAGGGCTTTTGGCGAATAAAAATTCTATTTTTCTTTAGAAAAATGGTTGAAATGCAAAAATAACCCCGTATTGACAGACTTGTTGACAATTTTTTAAAGATTTTCAGTCCTTTTCAAGTAAAAAAATGACCTTAGATATCACAACCCTGGCTAAAACTAAACAAAATCAGGTCATTTTATGCGTAAAAGCCTTCAGGATAAATCTTTAAAAAAATGACATTTCAAATTTTAAAGATTGGGGTATCCCAATTGTCCGTTCTCTAGTTTTTTTCCAATGATTTTTGGCGAAATTTATTGTAAAGGGTAAAAGAAAATTTTAATGACATGGAGGGGGTTTGAACCTCCAACGGATTTTTGGTGACGGGAACACAGACCGATAAGACAACAATAACGTTGCCTTACGCACGAAAAATATAGTAAAGTGTCTCAAAAAATAAAAAATTTCTTTGATACAATTTCTCTTTCGATAAAATTTCGAAGAATTCGTCTTTCGATTTTCGAAATCGAAACGAAAGAAAAACCTCGAAATTATCGAAATCGAAATCGAAAGGTTTCGACCCACCCCTGCTTTCTAGGGTTCGGATAATCGGGTTGGGGCCGGGCGGGCTTTTCCGGGCGAATATTTTTGGGGTTTTCCTCCGGGCGGGCTTTGCCGGGCGGGCTTTTTTTGATTTTTTGTCCGGGCGGGCTTTGCCGGGCGAATATTTTTGGGTTTTTCCTCCGGGCGGGCTTTGCCGGGCGAATACCGGGCTTTAGCCCGGATTTTGGAAAACATCTGAATACCGGCGAATATTTAAAAAAATTTTTGAAACAGCTTAAAAGTTAGAGATTGATCATTCCTGATCATGTACGATATAGACCAGGGATGTGTATCGTATCGTAATCGTAAATATCGTAATTTAGAGCCTCGTATTTTCGCTAAAAATCACCCGTATCATAATTTTTGAGGCCCCAGATTCGGGAGGGGGGTCGGCGGTGCCGATAGGCGCCGCCGAGAAATTTTTGAATTTTTTACTCAATTTGTTAAGAGATTTTCATCCAAAATTTAAAAATATGGTACCTTTTTTTTTTGAAGTTTTTACGAATGCGAGGGCCCGGCGGTGCCGATAGGCGCCGCCGGGAAAATTTTTTTGATTTTTGATGACAATTTGTAAAGAAAATTGGTCCAAAAATTACGAATTTTGCAAAACAAAGGGTTCCCTACTTGCAAAAATGACAAAAAATATTCGGAAAATATTCGGTTTTTTGGGGCCGGGCGGGCTTTTTTCCGGGCTACCTAAAAGGAGCCGGGCGGGCTTTGCCGGGCGAATATTTTTTGGGTTTTCGTCCGGGCGGGCTTTGCCGGGCGAATACCGGGCTTTAGCCCGGATCGAATATTTCCTAGTCGGGCGCCCGCCCGGCCGAATGCCCGCCCGACCCGGGCGCCCGTCCGAACCCTATTTACTTTCCTGTTTTGCGACCCCCCCCCTCTCCCCAAATCTGGAAAACCCCAACTCGTTCCCCTTTTTGCCCAACTTTTTTGAACCTTTTTCGTTATAACTTTTTTTTTTGCATTTGGCCAATCAGTTAGCTTTTGCTTGATATAATAGCTGCTACACAGTGTTTGCCTTTCGAATGATATCAAAAATATTTCATTTGGTTTGCTAGAAAAAAGTTATAACGAAAAAGGTTCAAAAAAGTTGGGCAAAAAGGGGAACGAGTTAGGGTTCGTCCCCCAAATCTGCTAGTAACATCATATATGGGGGATTTTGAAAGGTGCTAATCACGAAACTGACAATATTTTTCCGCGGAAGCAACTATGAAGAAAATAAAATAACAATTGAGATTAAGCGCTTTTTGAATCGTTTGAAATTTTTGAAAATTAAGGAAAAACGACTTTTGAGAGTAACAAAACCCGGATATAAAAAGAAAAGAGCAAAAATCATAGATTTAAAATCGTGGATGTTATCAGATCAATAAAATATTGCCAGATTCGTGATCAGCAGAAACCCCCATATATGATGTTTCCAGCATATTTGGGGAGGGGATCAAAAAACAGGAAAGTACCAAAATGAGTTGGCAGCTGATCAAATAGCGATATGTAAAGGTGATCAAATTGATGATCTACCTCTATCTCTAAACATTTTCAAAATAGGCATGCTTATTTGTTAGGGAGGGATCAGCAAACACTGTACCATCGGCTTCTCCAGTGCCATGCACATCCGTGACAACACCGTCGGCTCGGAGTCCAAGCCGTCACCACTGCTGCTGCTGCTGTTGTTGTCGCTGTTGCCGCCGTCAGCAGATGCCAATGCCAATGCCGACGATGCCGCCGCCTATTCGTCATGCTTCGTTTGGTAGTGGAGCACCAACCGGCGAAATTGGCACAACAAATGATTTTGTTGGGCGGATCAAAACTGATTTTTAAATGTTATTTAAATTTTAATTAAGAAAAAGCAATTCTTTAACTGCAAAAATTGTCTATTTGTTTAACAATACATTTTTCGCTCTATTTTTGCACATAAAATTGCTTTTTCTAAACAAAAAAAGGGTCTTTTTGTTTAAACGAGTACATATCTTTTCTCAACAAAGTCCAAAAATTAAAACAAATTTTTAAACAAACAAAAATGTATTATTCAACGAAAACCCCCTAAATCACCCACCAAGGTGCACCGTTAGTGCGCCTGTTGGGCTCCCGGAAAATGCGTCAGTGGAAAATGCGTCAGTAGAAAATGCGTCAGTGGAAAATGCGTCAGTGATTATTAAAAGTCATGCAAAACATGTTTCTGGAGGTTTTTGGGGTCTACGAATCCAATTCCGAGCTCTGTTATAGTCAATTCCAAACCCCGGACCAGAATTCGAACATTTAGTCGAAAATTCAAATTTTTCTAAAAATCAAGTTTGGTGGCTAACCCGTCCGAAGCCAACCACGATTGCCAATTCTGTCTAGTATTGAAGCTAAGCCTAAGCCAACCTGGCTTGGGGTTTGTTAGGCTGAGGCCTAAGCATAGCTTAAGGCTAGCTTAGGCTTAGCCTAAGACGTTAGGAGATTCGGGAAGTTTTGGCTTGGGTGGGATTCTAGACACTTTACAACGAAAGTAATAATCGAATTCATATTTTTGAATGATTTTGAGACAAACTGGATTTTTTTTAAATTGTTCGAATTTGGTTTGAGGTTCGAAATCGGCAGAAATGGATGTTAGAATTATTGTCTAAGCCCCTAATTCCGGTAAAAACACTTTTTTCTCGACTTTTGATAATCACTGACGCATTTTCCACTGACGCATTTTCTACTGACGCATTTTCCACTGACGCATTTTCCGGCCACCGCCTGTTGTGATGCCGACATTGCGTGCCGTTCGTCCAAATGTTGGCGTAGCAATGAATGCTGAAAACATTTGCACTCGCAACCGGAAACCTAAAAAATTTTTGGAAATTTAAAGACATTTTTTCTTACCTGCCAATCAATGTCGTCACCGCGTTTTTATTGCGACATTTAAGTGGTGAATTCTATTTTTTACTTGCAAGGCGCCATTATCGTAGCTGGAAAATTTTGGCAGTTGTGAAAATGCCATGTTTAGGTATATCAACCATAAAAATGCCATTTTCGGGACCAAAAATGTAATCAAACCAAATTTTTTTTTGTTAATTAAAAAAATGTCGGTGTAGAGACATCCAAGTTCTCCGGACAGTCTAAAAAATAGGGATATGGCAGGATGACATTTCATCCACGCGACACTTCATCCACGAACCCAAAATACGACACTTCATCCAAGCAACACTTCATCCACAAAAAACGACACTTCATCCACTAACCCAAAAAACGACACTTCATCCACTAACCCAAAAAACGACATTTCCTCCATGCGTTCCAGACTCCTCCAAAAACTTTAATTTTTGACTCACATTTTGCGAGATGTACAAAAAATACAAGCCGATTAAGCTATTTTTTGTTTTCATAAAAATATTAGTACTGTTCCAAACTGAATTTTAGCCGGCTTAATAGGGTTAGGAAATCCGGCTTACACCCGGGCAGGCTTTTTCTTAAATTAAATGCGTGTTTTCGCTTAGTGGATGAAATGTCGCGTGGATGAAGTGTCGCGTGGATGAAATGTCGGCGCCCCATGGGATATTTTTTGATCATATTTTTTAACAAATGCTCAGTTTCATAAATCGAGCAAAATTCGTCTTAAATCCTCAGATTTGGTTCCCTTTGCTTTGATTTTCGATTCTTCAGGTATACTCTTGCGCCCAAACATCTCTACAAATTGGAAATTGCTAAAAAACGTATAGGTATGTTAGAGAAACATTGAAACCTTTTTTTCTTGAATTTTTAACAAAAAAAGTTAAAGCTGTCTACTCAAAAAGAAGCTTAGAATCCATCGAACAATTAAAAATTGTAAGGGTTCCCCATTTGCATTTCCCCCAAGTAGTGAAATACCCCCCCCCCTCGTGGGAACCCCGTCCCATCGTGGGCCTATTGAGTACCATTGAGTCCCGTCCTCTCGCGGACCTGTTGAAGGGTTTATTCCCGTTTCATCGTGAGCCTGTTGAACTGGTTTTTGAACCAAAGGGTTTGGGATAAGGGTTCGGGGGTGAACCCTTATCCCATCGTGGACCTTTTGAGTCCCGTATTCTAGAGGTCCCATCCCATCGTTGACCTGTGAAGGGTCTATTCCCATTTCATCGCGAACCTGTTGAATTGGTTTTTGAACCAAAGGGTTTGTGGTAAGGGTTTCGGGTTAAGCCCTCTGGGATAAGGGTTCGGGAGTAAGAGTCCCGTCCTCTCGCGGACCTATTGAAGGGTTTATTCCCGTTTCATCGTGAGCCTGTTGAATTGGTTTTTGAATCAAAGGGTTTGGGAGGGTTCTGGTTTTGTTGGGAGGGCTTTGGTCTTTGAACCAAAGGGGTTGGGAGGGTATTGATTTTTGATCCAAAGGGTTTAAGGGGTTTGGGGTGAACCCCATCCCATCGTGGACCTATTTGGGTCCAGGGCTGTACCTAAGGGTTTGGGTGTGGGGTGAGCATTGATTTGTCCACCCCATCCCATCGCGGACCTATTGGGGTTTTTTTTCCAGGGGTCGGTCCAAAGTCCCCATCG